>PVKE010050991.1:0-10776 GCA_004027555.1 Craseonycteris thonglongyai
GGAGACAATGTGAATCTAGAGGCTTTTAATAGTCACGATCGCCATTTCTTGGGGAAAGTTTTATTGAGATATAAGAAAGGTCAGTGGCACTTGAACTCATGGCAAAACAGTTGCACAAACTAGTAACCACTGATTTGCTTAAGATGATTGCAGTTGAGCTTCTGCTCTTGCAACCAGAGTCTTGAGCAAAGCAGAAGATATATGGATTTAAAATAACTGTTTACAACAGTAGGAAAAGATGTTCATTGTCTTGAAAATTAAGGCAATGCAGGAACAGGACATGATTACTCTAACCTGGGGTAAAAATGTTGATGTATATTTTCTATACTTTTTACAGAACACAAAAGTATGTACCCATTCACACAAGTAAACCTGTAATGCACTGTGACCATAAGATGGTTTTCAAACCCTTTTGTGTTCACTAAACAATTTACCTTGAAAACTTAATACATTATCATTTTTATACACATTAGCACTTATACAGAAAAGACTCAGTCTTAATCCTTTCTTCCATCCTTGCTTCTACCCTTTTTTTCCTTCTTTCCAAAACATTTTGAACCTTACACATCCAAGAATTAGCCTATGCTCAGGGCATACAGCATTGAACAAGAGCAGTGAGAATGATATTAAATAGGCAAACAAAAGAAATCTGGATAGTATAAATAGTACCGGAAATACACGATTGTGTGACAGAAGTAACAGGAATAGGAGGAAGAGAAAGTGTTAAGTACAATGGGTAGGAAAAGGGGTCCTTTGAGAAGGCGAGAAATGAATTTGAAATTGATGAGAAGAAAGAGTCTGTCATGTATTATTGAGACAAAGAACCTGTCAAATAATATTGAGATGGGAGTTTTCCAGGCAGAAGGAATAGCTAGTGCCTGGGCCCCACAGTGGAGTAAAGTTTGGTGGGTCTGAAAGACTAAAAAAAAAACAGTTGTTGCCTAAAAGTATAATGGGTAAAAAGAACAATACATTAAGTCAAAAAAATAGTCTGAGGTCAGAATACACTATGTTGTAGAAAGGCAAGGGATGCAATCTGCTTAGGAAGCTTAATTCATTGGAGACACCTACTGCTTGCTTTACGCTGGCGGCCGTTGAAATGAAGAAAAGAGGATAGATTTCTGTATATTTCCGAGGTGGAATCAACAAGACTTGCATTTGGGCATTTGAGAGAGAAACACCTCAAGCTTATATGCCTCATCTCTAAACTGAACAGGTGGCATTAAATTATTCTTGAGCTTCCTTCCACAGTCTCTGTCATGTTTCCACAAATAGCACCCACGTTGTAACAGCACTCTGACCCACAGAAAATTCAGAGCAGGCAACTTGTTTACTTTTTTTTCTAGGGACTACTCTTTAGCTTCTGGAAAATGACATGGATGAAAGGAGAAATGGCTCGATGCAGTTAAACAGCAGTGCAGAGAGGCCGTCGTGTTGGATGGTAGGGAGTTGGCTCACGTCTCTGCTGGTTCAAACGTTTTGAATGGCTGGACGCAGAGGCTCAGATCTCAGCAGGACTCACTCGACCATTCATCCTTCCAAGGTAGATAAATTGAGTGGTGCACAATTTAGAATGTGTGTGTCTTTCAGATAATGCCTTAAAAAGCAAATTCTGTGTGAACATTAAAGACTACAGCACTATAGAGGAACAGGGGCCATGCTTGTGTCCTTGGCCTAAATTCCCTCCTTCCTCAATGTGGTAGGGCGAACAATTTCAGTTACCAGAATTCTACTGTTGCTAAACCTAGGAGGTTTACCTGAGTCCTGAGAATGCTTCAGAAGGAAATGAGCTTTATTAACAAAAACTGTTTTGACTTTCTATGAATCCCTCTAAAATTGACTCTCGCTTCTCTGTACTTTTTAATGATGCCCCTGTCACAGAGACGCCAGCCCTCTCAGACTGGAACGAACGTTCCGTTAGGTGGAAGGTAGCTTGATCTTTTCGACTGGAAGTCTGTAGTCAGGAGTAGTTCCACCACTGAAGGCTCTCTGCTCTGAAGATAACCCAGCAGAGGGTAGTGAAAGATATGGAAAATGACGTCAGGAGCGTGTGAAGGGCAGGAAACCCAGCCCCTCACTGGCCTGCTGTACCTTTTATTTTTTCTTTGGTAGATCACCAGACTGTGATGAATCTGGTAGGTCTGAGTTAGAGATTCAGCACTGAGGTCTTGATCACTTATCTGGCCATAATAACTAATGATGTTTTGTTTTGTTTTGTTTCTTTAAGACCTGGCATATATAAATCTTTCAACAATATATCATATATTCTTATTGTTAACAGAAAACAGTCACCTCATTAACATCACAAAAGATAGCTTTAGTCCTCTCAATACTTATGAATTGGTTTGCCTGGCTAGCCCCAAAGCAAATTCAAGGCATTCTAATAAATTAAAATCCATTTCCACCTGGTAAATGTTCTAGAGCAAATCCATTGGTGCTAACGTGTGTGTGTGTGTGTGTGTGTGTGTGTGTGTGTGTGTTTCTTTTTGTATCCAGGTCATTGGCTAGGCTTTGCCAGTGATCATCTCTTTTTATAAACAATATGTTAGGGAAGTCACACAGTATATAACTGAGTTATTTAGACAGTAACAGTTGTATTTAGAAAGTTTCTCTCAGAAACCACTGTATGTGGGGCAGGTTATTATATCCCTTAAATATGTGTCGGATAGGAAAAAGAAATATAACACCTAGGGGAATGCACTATGTCATAGATGGAGACATTAAATATAATGCAATAATTTTAATAATGTGTGTTATTAAATAAGTCACAGATAAAGGTTTATTGCAGAATTTATATGAACACTAACTTGACATTTATTCCCTAGATGCCATAAAAACTCAATTAAACAAAACCAAATACATTTCCTTTTTCATACTGGTTTCAGAGATATACATAGAAAGATATAAATCAGACTAACATGAACTACATGCTGATTTATAGTTACTAACTTGTGATGGGAAGGTAGATCTGAGAAAAGTGATATTAGGGGAACCAGCCTTATCTCTGAAAAAAATGATACCGAATCCTAGGAGAATTACATGACATTTTCTGTCCTTTTGACTATGTTTGGTATTAAGTTCAAATACAACCAACAAAATAATTTTCCCATCAATAAGTTGACTCCATTATATGGCACTGTTTGATGTTCCTTCTGGGGCAGTTGTACGGCTGGAAACAGTCCCAATTAAAGTTAAATTGGTAGAAAATGTTGTCCTCACTAACATATTTTATATAGGCCATTTATCTGCATGACCATTTCTCTTAGCTCATCACAGTTAACCTACATTCTTATTCCATTCGTTGGCAGTATTCTTAAAGTCATAGTTCCTGACTCATTTTATTCCCGTTCCTTGCTGGTCCCTGAGAACCAAAATTGTCCAGTTTTAAAGATTTATTTTTATTGTTTTTGACAGAGAGAGAGAGAGAGAGAGAGAGCGAGCGAGCAATACAGAGACACAGACAGAGAGAAGGGGGAGGGCCCATAACAGTCTCTATAGTTGCACATCATTGGTTTTTCCACATAGTTTCATTCCACAGGTGGGAGAGGAGCTGCCCAGGGCAGGAACTGGGCCAGGGTCTCACCCTGGTGAGAACTGAACTGGGGGCACTCCCCAGTTCAGCATATGGGTCCAAATGGGCCAGGGCTGGGACTCAATCCTCGGTCCCTGGGGCTGCAAAGTGAGCGCTTAACCCACTGAGCCATCTCAGTTTCCCCCAGAATTGTCCAGTTTTAAACAAGACACTCTACTAACTCAAGGTTATTCCATGAACTCTTTTGGACCTCTAGAAGCCCATCTTCTATTGAAGTCAAACAACACAAACAGTGAAGACATGTGTCAGTTTAGACGTACGAGTACACAAGTTGTATTTTCTTTGATATGCAACTGTAAGTAAGCCACCTACAATTTAAATCAACTTCGGGTGAAAATTATTTAATTTCAATCTTGTAAAAAGTAGAGGCTCTTCCTCCTTAAGAAGCTCCTCAGTCAGTAACTGCAGTTCATTTGCGAGGAGACTTTGAAATATACCAGAAAACAGGCTGGCTGGCAGGTTGGTGTGTGCTGCAAGATATTCTGACAACCTGTCAAAGTCCCACTTTTCTCACATTCTCCCAACTTCTCTTTTCTAAAGAAAGCATGAAATGTCAAAATGACAGGTGCCGAAGAGCAGCAGCATCCAGCTTCTGGGCCTATTACCTTAGGAAAGAAAGAGTTGAAAAGTTGTGCAAGTGACATATGCTGAAGAGTGATATAATTTGCCAGGTAAAGAAGTGGCTTAATGGCGCTTATGTTAAAGCTTTGGAGCTGACTAATTTGAGCTACATCTACTGGAGAAAATTTCTAGGGGTAGCTAGTGAAGAAAAAAACACAGCTCTTAAGCAATAACTTCAACAAGTAATTGAGAACCATTTTCTTTATTGTTGATGAATTTCTCCATTTAATTCATTAAAGGCAAACAGCATTGCATAGCTAAAGGAGCTGATGTCATAATTTTGTTATATTTTAAACTGATGAATGGAACAATAATGCCAGAAGAAAGATGGAAACATGAGAAACTATTGCTATTACACCTGTACAAAATCTGTTTGTTACTGTGTATGTATGTATACATGTGCACATGTCCTTGGGTTACTTTTGAGGAAAGCTAAGAATGACTTTATTGATTTATATTAATTAGAAAAAAGTCAGTTTAAATTAATGGGCAAGACCGAGTTATGAAATACAGTTTAAAAATTATATCTTATTACATTAAGGTCATATCCTGTCTTATGACTAAATGACTCTCAGCTATTTCTTTATAATGTGCAAACAAGTTCTAAAAAAGAGCTTTTACTTCCAAGTGATAAGGTGTTGCTAATTATTTGTGTTAATTTTTGTGTGGTAAAGAGTTGTGTCTGAGGACAATGAAAATTAAAATGTAATAGTGTTGTCATCATAACATTTGGCCAGGACAGGAATGGACAAGGAATCCAATAAAAACTAAAAAATGGTTGACAGGAAGGAAAATATTTGAATTCCTAGAGGAAACATGAGAAGTCTGACCAAAGTTAAGGATGAGACTAGGAAAGAATACTTTAGGAGAGAGATAGAGAGATAGACACATAGAGATAGAGAGATAGACACATAGAGGTGGAGGTGGCTATAAAGATATATCAGGGATGCCAGAAAAAATGTATACAAATTTTAAGAGATCTTATCTATATAGTACTTCTCAAAGTTGAATTGAATTATGGTAGCAATGTGTAGTATGAGATTCACTCAAAAGATGTTGTTAATCATATGAATGCTAGCATCACCATACAACAGGCAGGGCAGTCAAAGAAAATAGCAGAAACACAGTTGTTGTAGGAATAGCTCAACATCATTTTGAAGTGGTATTTGATATTTGAGAATATTATGGAAGTACAAAGACAAGGGGGGTGTGAGTAGGCAACAGAACCTCCAACACGCCTAATAATTGTACACATTCATGATAAGTTTGAGAAGCATGGTAAACTGAAAGGGCATGGGCAGCCATAGAAGTGGACACTTTGGTCAACATTGCTCATGTGGTAGTAGTTTGTCATAATCAGAAATTCTGGACACTGATGGTAACCATTTAGAGCACCTCTTGCAAATGCAGAAGTCAAACATGACCTGGATTCATCTTTTATTACTGGTATATATTGAATATTACATTTTTAATATAGTTTTTTCCTTTCTTAAAATGTGCATACAATTTTTGGCACCGTGTGTGTATATGTGTGTGTGTGTGTGTGTGTGCGCGCGCACATGTGCACATGGGGGAAGATAGAGAGAGAAAGATAAATAGAGGTAGGGAGATAGAGAAGTAATGAGAGAGAGAGAGAGAGTAAGAGAGAGGAGAGAGTTATTGAGTTCTGGTTGAAAACAAGATTTAGTGATGGGAGTCTGGAGATGTAATCTTATCTGTACTCTGAGAAATAACACTGTGTAGCAATTGAGAGTTCAGTCTCTCCAGCTGTACTCTGTGAATTTGTGCCTGCTACTCAAATCAAGTGGTCCACAATTTATCTACTTTTCAAACAGAGGTACTTGAAGTATCTGCCTCATGGTATTGTTGTGAGGAATTAAATGTGATTATGTGTGTAAAGGAGCAGTTATTCCATGATTCTATCTTTAGAAAACCAGTTTTAGAGGACTCTCCTTCCTATGTCTTCAGAAATTAAAGAGACTATTGCATTACAATAGAATGATAAATCAGAGAAGAAGAATTCTTAGCCTGAAGAGAGTTAGGGCTCTATCACTACAAGATGAGGGAGCTTTAATAAACCAGTCTGTTCACTGAATACTCTGTGAATCTTTATATTGCAGTAGTTAAATGTACTTACAACAGTTAGAGAGTTAATTATGTGTGATGTTGCTGATGAAGATTTACAATAGCAGTGGCTA
This sequence comes from Craseonycteris thonglongyai, assembly GCA_004027555.1. Lineage (NCBI taxonomy): Eukaryota > Metazoa > Chordata > Mammalia > Chiroptera > Craseonycteridae > Craseonycteris > Craseonycteris thonglongyai. The sequence continues at coordinate 6,412 of PVKE010050991.1, forward strand.
GTAATTAGTAAGTATTCTTATTAGTTGCAGGCAGTGTATTAAGAGTTAGAGACTACATGTATTATATAACTAAGCCCCGCATATAACCCACATAGAAAAATTTTGCCAGCAGGTGTTTAACTCATTTTCTACCAATAAAAGTCATATAAATTAGATTGAAAGGTGCAAGGCAGGCAGAAGTGATACTATTGCTAGTCCAGCAACAATAAGCAGGTGGATAGATTCAAATGAAAATTTGTAGGAACCTCTTAGCAAACCACCTGCTTCTAGTGTGCAAGCTACAGTGATCATTCCTTTGGCTTCTGCAATTTCCCAACTCTCTAAATAAAAATGAAAATAAACATTAGTAGTAAATATAGATATTGGCAGTTTCCTTGACCTTAGCTTCTACAGTCTTGCCAATGGTTCTATAAGCATCTAATATCGTGGATTATACCTCATTTATCCCTCTAGGAATACCTAGAGGGGTTTACAATTTTGTTCTGACCAATCTCAAATATAATATGTGTTATCAAAAGTAATTCCAGAAAAGAGACCTTCAAAGATGGTGGTGTAAGATAGTTAATCTTTCATGGTTAAAGTCGAAGGAAGTGCCCACATCACTGTAGAGCAAAAAACAGGATTTTCAAAGCATTCAATATCAAATAGCTGTTTAAATTATTATCTTCAATGCCCTAACCAAAGAAGATGTGAGTAGCTTCTCAACATAGTCTTATGTAGGCTATGGGCAATTGAACTTTGTGAAGCAAATCAGTCATGGCTGACTCTGATCATACGGGGGAGTATTTAGAAAGAAAAATGTCAAGATCAGAACTTTCAATTTTCAGCTCAAGATATGATTGGAAAACCATATAATTTCTATAATTTCTCCAAAAAGTCTTTCTTTTTATAGTTGTAGGCCTTATCTATCTGAAATATAGAGCTGGCTGGAGAACCAACTGAATTCAGCAACCCATTAGGTCTCATATGAAATCAGGGCCACTGTTTGGAAGAGGGTGAGATCCTGAATATTGGAATGGAAATATTTGGGTAGATGTCAATAAATATAAAAAACCTGACTTTTGAAATCTCACTGAACTCTTACTGGTGAGACACAGCACTCCTGCATCCCCCATCTGAAAACACAATGTACTTTGCTTGAATACCCATAATGACCTAATTGATGAGTAAGACAGTGCTCTTTCAAAAGGATTCTTTCAATACTCAGTGCCAGAAACTCTGCTTCCAGACCCTTCACTAGAAAGAGACTCTAGAATAATTTAAGGAAAATATTACAATGACCTACACAGAAAGATCTAGTGTACACATAAGATGAATTTTAATGTTTTGAAACAATGACATACACCTATATCAACATAGACATATATAAAAATGGATCCAAAAGTGCTAGGTTAAGAAGAAAGGAACATAAATATTAGATTTGTCTAAATCCATTAATATGTGAGTATACCAGGGACTCTGAATTTTAGGAATTAGCATCAAACAGCTGGCCATGGTTCTCAGTTTGCTCAGTTGGTAGACTAAAATATGGACTCAGTTTTAACTGATAGAGTAGTGGAAATAACCCAAAGTTTTAGGAGAATAGAAACCTTACATTAATCTGTATATTTTCACTCATCCCTCATTCTTTTCCCCAGAAGGATCCCAAAAAATGTCTTTTCACCAAAATGTTGATAAATATGAGTACATTAAAGATATTAAGAATAAGTTATAAAAATTTCTAGAATTGTCATCGTCTACCCTTTGGAATAACAATCATATTATCAATTACTAGCTATTTCCTCTGGGCCAAACTATTTAAATTCTGTAACACTTAGTTTTCTTAACTTTAAAATGAAAATAATAGTATCACGTTTGTTCAGTCATTGATAGACTTGGTACAAAATAACTGTATTCTATATAAAAGACACTCTACCAAAAGTTTACATTATTTAATTTCCTCAGGGTTCAAACAATGGATGCATTTTATCTAGCCCCCTTTCACAGGTGAAATAGTTGATGCTTTTCAAGGTCATAGTAAATCTAAGACTTGAACTAAGGTAGTCTAACTCGATGACATACATTTTTAACCATTATGTTATAATACATACTTTCAGTTGTCCATAAATGTAAATTATTACTATCATAATTGTCAACATAATTATTATCATCAGCCTGACTATTATTACAAGGGCAGTCTGATAAATTTTGCCTTTGCTGTCATATTTTTTTGTTCTATTAGACATATTTGGATATAACCGGTTCTGTGTAATCACATGGTATCTCCCCACCATCGCTCTTAATCTTGCACACACAGATGCTTACATTTTTCACCCTTTGCACATAGAAATGCAAGAGTGTTCAGATGTTCAGACAGTTAGTGCAAACAGCGTGCTGTTATTAAATTCTTAACAGTGGGAAAAGTTCCCCCAGCTGAAATTCAGAGATAATTGTGGGCCATTTACAGTGATTGGTGTGTTGATGTGAGTACATTAAGATGCTGGGTAAGGCTACTCAAAGATGAAGAAGTGGGGCAAACACATTTGAGTGGAAAACTACAAAGTGGGAGGCCTTTGACTGCAAGTGATCAGCTTTATCAAGATCGCAGAAGTTTATTGAAGTATATGGTGATCGTGTAGAAAAATAATTATGCAGCTTTGAAAATAAATGCTATAGCTATATTTCTTTTGTTGTTTTATTAAAATGTCTTTCCCCATTTATTTTCTATTTAAGTGGAGGCAAAATTTATCAGCCCACTCTTATATATGTTAATGTATCCATACTTTTGGTTCTACTTCTACTACAGTGAGGTGCTTCAGATTACTGATGGATGTAGGAGTGTTTTAAATAACAGTTGACTATCAAAGGTCAACCAGAGCCTCAAATCAGTTTCCTGATCTGAAAAGGAAGATGCACAGTTGTATATGCCTCCACAAATCCCTTTTCATTGTTGCAGAAATCCGTTGACCAAAGAAACTCAAGCAGCACTTGGGAGATAGGAGTCACAAAGCTTTATTTACGTGGGCGGGCTCAGAGGAGTATTGTTCCAAGGTCTGAGCCCTAACTGACTGGAGAGTTTTAACTTTATAGGGTCTAGCTTCCAGGTATTGGGTGTTTGCATCGGGAGTGTATTGTGGGGCTCAGGGATTGATTAGTTTGTGTGGCCCAAGGAATGTGTTAGTGGGAAGTCCTGGCTAAGCAGGAAGTCCCGGCCAAGCAGGAAGTCCCTGCCCTCAGAGTTCTCCATCTTGGGTGGTGCCTCCCAGGGGAAGGGTGCCATCTTAGCTCAAGGGGTGATTTTTCCCTATCAATTCTATTTAGCAAGTTTTAGTAAGATCTATCTTTGAATATTGTCAGCTCACTGCATGGGTATATGCTCACAACTTTGGCTATAAGGATCAATGATTATATCAAAGCCATTAACTAAACATTAATTATATTACTATTAAATTCATGCAAAGAATTTCATCCTGGATCTCCTAGAGCCTTGTCAGAAACCCAAAAGGTGTTAATTTTGGTTTTATTTAATTAAAAGTAAATTCTTTGAAGAAGGTACTCTTCCACCTATTCAAAACTGACTTGTCAGGTAGTTTTTCATTCTATTAAGATTCCATATAGTCGTTGAAATTATCTATAAATATACTTAGAAAGAATATCAGTGACTAAAAAATCAAAGAATAATATTGTCTTAATTTTGTGCAATGATTTCCATTACAACCTTATAAAATAAGTTTCTTGGCTATATTGGGAGATTGTAGCACCTTCTTAAACTCAATGAGGAAAGTTTGTTTGAAAGTTTTTACTACTTTATTCAAATGTAAAACTCAGTAAAAAAAAGAAAAGAAAAGAAAATGCAGGTTTAAGAAGCATTATCTCTTTTATCATTTAAACTTCTGAAACCTTAAATTAGGGCTAGAATTTTAACTAATGCATTATAAAACTCAACTTTTTCACCACTAATGATCACCACCCTATGATGTATATAAAAGAAGCATTTTTATTAATGATTGCAAAAAATAGATACTAAAAAGAAAAGAGTCTGCCCTACTTCTAAAATTTACAAAAAAGAAAAAAAAAATGATTATGAGACCCTCACAGGCAGATTCTGCCTCAGGCCAAATCAATCAGCAGAGAAACCAAAAAGTTCAGCCAGTAAATGCATTGTTTGATGGACACAGTACCAATTAAATAATCTGACAGAATGCAATGAACAATTTTGACTTACTATTATTTTTTAAATGAATTAGCTGCTTTGGCTTCTAGTTTCATTGTCATGTAGACATAGCAGCAGATAACAGTACTGATATTGAACTGGGAGGTTAAGGGATTTAATTTTGAAGACATTACTGTTGCAGAGGCCACACTTAATAAATCAATGTGTTTAAG
>PVKE010050992.1:0-10787 GCA_004027555.1 Craseonycteris thonglongyai
TTCATGAGCCTATATCTCGAAAACTTAATAAGTGATTTAAAAAATAAAAAATAGTTTTGAACATATATTTTACTTATCTACCCATACCTCGCTGGAATGCACCTTATACTGAAACACAGTGTATAAACATAGTATGCATTTCACACCCCTTCTTCCCCCTTAGACTACGCCTATGACAACAAGTCGATCGCGACACACTATTAAGATAAAAAGTAGATCTTATATACAGAAAAGTTGGCCACCCCTGATTCTCAGCACCTCTGGGCCCCGCCTCAGTGCGCGGGGCCCCGCGGTGCTGGGCAAAGGCGCCTCTTTCCCAAGGGTGGACAGCGCGACCCCTGCTGTCCGCATTGGCCAACTGCGTGGCACCCTAGGTCGCCAGGGCTCTCAGACGTTGGCTCCCTGCATAAACGTCTAGGTTCAGAGTTGATCCTGAGCCATCGTTTGTGATATGAGATTGTTTGTCCCTGGAGGGCAGGAAGAACTTAGTTGTGGTGCTCCTTTATATCCATGGTCATGTGGACACAGGATTCACAAGGTGTGGTCAAGAAATTCATGGAATGAAAGGGGAAGAAGGTAAAATAACTATTATTTTTTCTTTTTCAATATATTCACCCTTAACCCTAATATAATTTTCAGATCTTTCAATAATTTTATTTATACCCTCAAAAAAAGTGATTTTTGTTTTTTGCCTTAAAATTCCATCTTTAATCTCTTCGTTGTCTGTAAATTTCTTCCTATAAAGCTGGGTTTTTCTATTTAGGAACAAATAATAATCATACAGAGCCAGGTCTGGACTATAGGGAGGATGGCTTAATGTTTGGAAGCCACAGTCATAAAGAGTAGCCAACGCAACATTGCTCTTGTGCATGGGCGCGTTGTTGTGCAAAAGCAGGACTCCTTTGGTCCATTTTCCTCTTTTCTCCTTCACAGATTCTTTTAACTGTCACAGCAGACTGGAATAGCACGCTCCAGTTATTATGACACCCTTATCCTTGTAATTGGTCAGCAGGATCCCCTCCATCTCCCAAAAACAGTAGCCATGATTTTTCTAGCTAATTGTGACACTTTGGATTTCTTAGGGGGTGGTGTGCCCTTTTCATATCACTACATGGACTCCTGCTTTGACTCAGGCTCATCATGATGAACCCAAGTTTCATCTCCAGTGACAATCTGAGTGACAACTTCATCTTTGTTTCTCTGCAGAAGTCCAAACACTGCCGTGAACACTCTACAGGTTGCTGTTTTTGAAGCAGTGTGAGCATTCTCGGTACCCATCCTGTGCTGACTTTTGACATCCTTAGATGCTGATGGAGAATATTCAAATTGGTTGTAGGTGATACCCCAACCATTTCTGCAAGCTGCTTTTATTCAATCTGACATCTTCCACCACAAGTTTTCAACTTTTTTGACAGTGTATGAGGAGGTGGCCTCAACAGGGCATCCTGGATGGAGGTCATCTTCAATCGCCTCTCTGCCTTGCTTAAAAAGGCTATGGCACTTGTAAACCATGGATTGCCCAGGGCAACAGTCCCTGTAAAACACTAGCATCTCTTCCAAAATGGTTTGTGGTGTTTCCCTTTGTTTTGTGAGGAACTTAATGATAGTGCAAAATTCAATTTCATCCATAGGTGGGATTTTCTTCACATTTGATGTGCTTGTTCAATGATATCTGAAAGAACACAGATGCAAGTAGGCTAAATTTGGCACATATACTAATAAGTCACATAATCAAACTGTTCAATAGGACTCCCACTTCTCCAATAACCCTCCCACCTATTTAGCAAATTTCTTGACCACTCCTCATAGAGATCATGACAGAGTAAATGCCATTATTCTATGTAATGTATAGTATCTGCATATAACCAAAAATATCACCAGAGCCCATGGCCAAAGTAAAGATATGATGTAAAATTTAAGTCCAATAAGAAAAAATATGTAATCGAAGTAGTTCATCTAGAGCTTAATCAAGTTTTTGACATGGTGTTTATTATTTTTTATGGCATAAATAATGACTTTGGAAAAGCCATTAATGATTTTTAGTTAAATTTAAGATGTAATTGGAGTTATATTTCTGGAAACTAACATGTACAATTTTGTGATGGTAAAGAGTGTTGCCAATTATGTATTTCAAGGACAGGAACATTGGCTTTTATTTTTCCAATGTCTTCCCAGAACATTAAGAAATTTTAATTCAACTAAATTCAACAGCTAGTAATCATTTCTTTAATATATCTCAATAGCACCACTTACTAGCTATGTGAGACCTTGGGTAGGATCCTTGTATGCTCTGTGCCTCAATTTTGTCATCTGTAAAATAGGGAATAATAATATCTACTCAGGAATAAGAAGTAAATGAAATATATATGCAAAGCTCTTAGCTCCATTCCTGCATAAACTGCATATACTAAATGATTAAATGTTAGTTCTTTTCACATTTACTATAGTTAGGTTCAAAGCTCAGTACTGGAGTTCTTCATAATAAGACATGTTCCCCATCCTCAAGAAGTTTACAATTTGAAGCAAATAGAGACAAACACGTATGCAAACAGGTATCTAAGTTTATAAGTGATCAATGCCATAAAAAAAACAACAACAAAGAGCTGTGGGGACAACACAGAGGAGGAATATATTATGTCAGAGTGAGGTTTCATTGCGATAGATCTTGAAGGATGAGTTAGGCTTTAGGTGGAAGAAGAGGAGTGTTCTTGGCAGAATCACATGAACAGTGACACTGAGTCATTATCAAAGTGTATAGTAAATTCAGCATCAGCCAGTACTGGAGGGTGGGACATAGGGTTGGGGGCAGAAGGCAATGAGTCCAAGAAGTTATTGGGCTAATGCAAAAGTAATTGCAGTTTCAGACCATAAATTTTAAATCATCGTAACTAGGCTCAAGCACATCTGTATTAATCAAAATAGGAACCATTACAATCAACACATTTTTGCCAACCAGAAATAAGTTTGTCTATTTCTGTAGCATAAAAATCCATGCTTTGGGATTCAACAAATTCTTGGAAAGAAATTTTCTTCATCTTGTTGGCTGTGTAAGTGTTTTCCCTGCAAAAAGTTGTCAAGATGCCTGAAGAAGTGGTAATGGGTTGGCAAGAGGTCAGGTGAATATGGTGGATGAGGCAAAATTTCAAAGCCCAATGCATTCAACTTGAAGCATTGATTATGGAACGTGTGGTCATGCATTGTTGTGGAGAACTGGGCCCTTTCTGTTGATCAATGCCACCTGCAGGCATTGTAGTTTTTGGTGCAGCTCATCAATTTGCTGAGAACACTTCTCAGATGTGATGGTTTCACTGGGATTCAGAAAGCTATAATGGATCAGACCAGCAGCAGACCACCAAACAGTGACCATGGCCTTTTTATGGTGCAAGTTTGGCTTTGGGAAGTGCTTTGGAACCTCTTCTTGGTCCAACCACTGAGCTGGTTGTCTTTGGTTGTCAAATAAAATTCACTTTTTGTTGCACGTCATAATCCGATAAAAAAATGGTTAGTTATTGTTGTGCAAAATAAGAGAAGATGGCACTTCAGAACAATTCTTTTTTGGATTTTCAGTCAGCTCATGAGGCACCCACTTATTGAGCTTTTTCACCTTTCCAATTTGCTACAAAGGCCAAATGACCATAGAATGGATGACATTGAGAACTTCAACTTCTCATGTAGTTGTAAGAGGATCAGCTTTGATGATTGCTCTCAATTGGTCATTGTCAACTTCTGATGGCTGGACACTAGGCTCCTCATCTTCAAGGCTCTCATATCCTTTGCAAAACTTCTTGAACCACTACTGCTCTGTACGTGTATTAGCAGTTCCTGGGCCAAAAGCACTATTGATGTTGACAGTTGTCTCTGCTGCATTTCGAGCTTGAATAAGAATTTGTTTTTTGTCTAATATAATTTCCATAGTCTAAAATACATATAGGGATGCTGGGATAGCTCAACAGGTTGAGCACTTGCCTTGCAACTGTGAGGTCCGGGGATTGAATCCTGGCCCCAGTTTGTGTAAACCCACATGCTGAATTGCAGTGCAGCTGGTAACAATGGGTATGGTGGCAAAGGTTCTTGCCTCCCATGCAGGAGGCCCCCAGTTTGGTTCCTGCCCCACATGGCCCTACATCCACCTGTGTGGAATGAAACTATGTCTCAACTAATGATGTACAATTATGGAGACTGTTCTGGACCCTCCCGTTCTCCTCTCTCTCACCTTCTCTCAAACAATAAAACAAATTTAAAAAAAATTTTTTTTAAATAAATATAAAATAAATAACAGGTATGTCATTAGCAAAAATACATAAAGTGAGAAATACACATTGAAATGATGTATAACATAACCACATTTATTTAAGAATGTATTCCAATATCATATGGCAAATTTCAACAATGCAAAAACCACAATTACGTTTGAGCCAATGCTACCATTTGGTAAAGGCTTACCCACTGCCAGGCACAATGGTCTGGAAGAGCATCACAGGGACTTATGAAGTGATGTGTAATTTGTCTTATAGACAATGAGAAACCATCAGAGATATTGAGTAGGTCCCCATTTTCAAAAGGATAGTACACACAGCAGGCTCTTGGTAAATGCCTGGTGAAATAAATTGAACTGAATGTGGTGAAATGAGAATATCTGGAGGCCAGTCCCAGGCAGGTATAAAAGGATATATTAATAAAACAGACACCCTAGTAATGGTATAGTGTAAATGTAGTGGCTACTAGGAAGAATGAGTGGGCACAACATTCAGCATACATGGCAGGTTTTAGAATCAATGAAAACTATGAGGACAAGTAGGGAAGCAGTTTCTCACTATCAAGGACCCCTGCTCCACAATGCTTGAACATAACCAGTATGGAGCATCTCAGTGGAGGATCTTAGGCCCAAGGCAGTGGGGAGGAGGAGATTAACCTCTGGGCTAGGACAGAAAGGGATCATCCTGGGCTGGAGGGATGTGCATTCCCCATTCCTATCTGAGGATGTGGAAAAAATCACCTATTCCCAGTGGAAGCCAAATTCCTAGCTTCCCAGCTAACTTTCCATGAATGACCTAGAATCCAGTTCTCTCATGGACTTGTAAGGTATTGTTCAGGGACACACGAAGCTACACCTGCACTGAGCATGTGTGCAGGGCATGCAAAATGACATCATTGCTACTACATGCTCTGAAAAGCCCCAGGTGATTGAACTACAGCCCACCACAATTTCGTCTTCTCCACAGCTTTATAGAGTGCACAGGCTTGCAAAGTATAAGCCTCCATGCTTCTCCAGTGATGGCACCAATTCACCTATTGACAGCTATGGCTGGAGAATCTTTATGCAAAGCATATAATGAGAGAAGATGGACTCATGGAGGGAAGAGAGAGGACAGCGAGGCAGAGAAAAACAGCCAGTCATCTAGGTGTCTCATCTCTCAGCTGGACACCTCTCTAGGTCTGTCAGTATTCAGAGGAGTGTACTATTTACTGCCACCTGGTGGCTGGTGATAGACTCACACCTCCCCCCTGCCACAGGCAGGCTTCCCGCTGCAGCTCCTGATGGGGGTGGAGGGCCCTGTGAGGAGCCAAATGGGGCCAGGAGTCATGGTGTTTTGTAAGAAAATTGGAGCCACTACCCTGACGGTCCAGAGGGGCTCGTCCCTGGGTGTATACAAAAGATGACTTTTGCTATCTTTTGGCTTGGAATAACCTCCAACTGTATTTCTACATAGCCTCCAAAGGCACATTTTAGCCTTTTAGAAAAACATGAGCTTTTGTTCACCCAGGGTCACTGCTGTTCTAATTTTGGCATGGGTGTCATAACCCGTTATTGTACTGGTCTCTGACAAACTTCTGGTCGTCAGCAAAGTCAATGCAGAAGGAAGGAAAGGGTGATAATAAAACAGTGTGTGCCACCTGTAAGTTTGGCAACTTAACAATACTGAACTGTATTGCATCCACAAACAAGGTGTCTGTCTCCATTTATTAATATTTATATCTTCCTTGATTTCTTTCATCAGTGTTTTGTGGTTTTCAGAATACAGATCATGTAAATATTTTGTTAAATTTCTACCCAAGTATTTTTTGTTGTTTCTAATTTTTATTGTAGTAAAATATATATAAGGTGAGATTTTACCATTTTAATCATTTTTAAGTGTACAGTTCAGTGTCATTAATTGCATTCACAATGTTTGCACTTTCACTACTATCCATTTTCTGAACTTTTTCATCACCCCAAACAGAAACTCAATACCCGTTAAACAACAATTCCCCATTCCTCCCCTTCCTCAGCCCCTGGTAACCTCCATTCTACTATCTGTCTCAATGAATTTGACAACTTGAGGTCCCTCATCGAAGTAGAATCATACCATATTTGTCCTTTTGTGATAGTTTTATTTTACATAGTAGTATAATGTCTTCAAGGTTCATCCATGGTGCAGTGTATTGCAGAACTTTCTTTTTAAAGCTGAATAATATTTCATTGTATGTATACACCACATTTTGTTTATCGGTTCATCCATTGATGAACATTGCGTTGTTTCTACCTTGTGGTTATTGTAAATAATGATATTGTGAGCATGGGTATACAATCTATTACAAACCCTACTTTAATTCTTTTGCATATATATCAAGAAGTAGAATTGCTGGATCATATAATTCTGTTTAATTTTTTGAAGAAGCACAAAACTCTTTCACAGCAGCTATACTATTTTACATTCCCAGCAATAGTGCACAAGGGTTCCAATTTCTCCACATACTCACAAACATTTATTATATATTTTTTGAAAATTTCCATCCCAATAGGTATGAAGTGATATCTTATTGTGGTTTGATTTGCTTCCCTAATGATTAGTGATCCTGAGCACTTTTTAATGTGCTTATTGGTTGGCCATTTGTATATTTTTGTTGGTAAAATATCCTCCTCGGGTCCTTTGCTTATTTTTTAATTGGGTTATGTTGTTGTTGTTGTTGTTGTTGTTGTTGTTGTTGTTTTACAGGAGTACTTATATAGTCTGGGTAGTAATCCCTTATCAGATATATGACTTTCAAATATTTCCTCCCAATCTGTGAGTTGCCTTTCCACTCTCTTGACAGTGTTATAAAAGATGTTCTTAAATTTCATTTTCTAATTATTTATTGCTAGTATGTAGATATATCATTGATATCTGTATGTTGACCTTATGTCTTGAGACCTTGCTGAACTCACTTCTTAGTTCTAGTAGCTCTTTTTCCAGATTCTTTGAGTTTTCTCTGTAGACAATCTCTATTTGTTGTTGCAAATAGAGCAAGTTTTATTTCTGTGTGACTCTTATTTTATTTTACAAATAGAGCAAGTTTTATTTCTGTGTGACTCTTATTTTATTTTTCTAAACTCCAGTATGATGTATAATAGGAGTGGTGAGAATGAGCATCCTTGCCTTGTTCTCAATCTTTGGGGGGGAAGCAGTCAGTCTTTCATCATAAGTATAATGGTAACTGTAGGGGTTTTTTTATTGGGATATAATTCATATACCATAAATGTCACAATTTTAAAAATTATAATTCAGTGGTTTTTAGTATATTCACAAGGTTGTGCAACCATCACCACTATCTAATCCAGAATGTTTTCATGACCCCACAAAGAAATCCCATACCATTAGCAGCCACTCCATGCCTCCCTCCTCCTGGCCCTGGCAACCACTAATCTAGTTTCTGACTCTATGGATTTGCCTGTTCTGGACATTTCTGGATTCTTTCACATGACATAAAGTGTTCAAAGTTGATTCATCTTGCAACATGTATCAGTACTTTATTCCTTTTTGTGGCTGAATACTGTTCCATTAAATGGATATAACATATTGTGTCTATCCATTCCTCAAAGGATAGGTATTTGGGTTAGTTGCACTTTTTTGATATAATGAATAATGCTGTAATGCATATTCCTGTACAGATTTCTGTGTGAACATAATGTTTTCAATTCTTTTGAGTATATACCTAGGAAAACTATATGTTTAGCTTTTTGAGGAGCCACCAAACTGTTTTCCATAGCAACTACATCAACTTACATTGCCACCAGCAAATGTATGTGTCTCAATTTCTCCACGTTCTTATCAACACCTGTTATTTTTCCATTGTTGTTTTTTGTTTTTCATATTCTAGCCATCCTAGTTGGTGTGAGGGGTACCTCACTGTGGATTTGCATTTTCCTAATGTCTAATTATGTTGAGAATATCTTATGCTTATTGGTCATTTGGACCTCTTTTTTGGGAAACTGTCTATTCACAACCTTTGTCCATTTTTTAATCAACTTATTTTTGAGTTGTCAGAGTTCTTTATATATTCTGGATACTAGACCACAAATATATGATTTACAATTATGTCCTTCTACGTCATTAATTGTCTTTTTACTTTCTTCATTATTGTAGTATTCTTTGATGAGAGAAAAATTTTAATTTTGGTGAAGCTCAGTGTAGTTTTGTTTGTTTGTTTGTTTGTTTGTCTTTATGTGCTCTTAATCAGGTTGAGGAAGTTCTCTTCTATTTATAATGTGCTATATGGCTTTATTGTGAATAGGTATTAAATTTTGTCAAGTACTTTCTCTGAATCTACTTAGATGAACATATGGTTTTTTTCTTTAGTCTGTTGATACAGAAAATTATCTTTTTATATAAGATTTATTTTATTGTTTGAGAAAAGGAGAGAGAGAGAGAGAGAGAGAGAGAGAGAGAGAGAGAGAGAGAGAGAGAGAGAGAAAGTGGGGAGGGCCCAGAGCAGTCTCCATAGTTGTACATAATATTAGTTGTGACATAGTTTCATTCCACACAGGTGGATGTGGGGGCCCCACAGGGCGGGAACTAATCCGGGGGCCTCCCATGTAGGAGGTGAGAACCTTCACTGCCATCTTAGCTGTTATCAGTTGCACTGCAGTTCAGCATGAGGATTTGCATGGGCCGCAGCTGGGATTTGATCCCGAGATGTCACAGTTGTAAGGCAAGCACTCAATATGCTGAGCTATCCCAGCATCCCCTAAAATGATCTTAATTGATTTTCAAATGTTGAACTGCCTTCATCAGTAATAGCCACTACTGTTGAGCACCTTTTATGTGGTTACTGACCATTTGTACAGTGTGTGTGTGTATGTGTGTGAAGTGACTGTTCAAGTCTCTTGTCCATTTTTTTTATTTGGGTTGTTCAGATTTTTATTGTTAGCTTGCAAGGGTTCCATAAATATTCTGGCTAAGAGTCCTTTGTCAGATACATTTTTTCCAAATATGAGGGCTATCAAAAAGTATCCAGACATGTAACTGTTCTTGTTACATTGACAATGGCTATATTTTTTTCCTGACAGACCTCATATTTCCCCCAATTTGTAGCTTGACTATAAACTTCTTAAGATTATTGTTGGATAACTGGAACACTAGAATTTATGAAATCCAATTGATCAAATTTTTGTTTTGCAGTTAATGCATTTTGTGCTATGTCACAAAATCCTTGTCTCCCCTAAGATTGCAAAGATTGTTTTCTTTTAGAAGCTTTATAGTTCTGGCTCTGATATTGAGACCTATGGTCCATCTTGAATTAATTTTTGTTGATGGAGTAAGATAGGGGACGGGGTTCATTTTTTCTACATGAAAATGTAGCTGTTTCTGCCTCATTTGTTAAAAAAGACTTTCTCACCACCCAGAACTATCTCTCTTTCACATAATGCAATGTAAAGACAATGTAATGTAGAATTGTACACCTGGAAAAATGTAATTATTATCAACCAATGTCACCCCAATAAATTTAACAATTAAAAAGAAAGAGAAAGCATCTCTAATAATAAGAATCCACTCTATTTATCAGGACAAAACCAAATTCCCATTCAAGGAAAATCATAAAGAATGAGATGACCTGTGTACAAAATTTAAAAAAAAAATCCTAATTAAAAATAAAGTAGACTTTCTCTTCCCCCGTTGGGTTGACTTGACCCCTTGGTCAGTGTTATTTTTCTTTTAAGAATGCTCCATAATTATATCTGTATATTTACAAAATCAACTAAGAGCATTAAAAGCTACTATTAAAAAATTACTGATCAATTAATATTTTGAATTGGTAATGCATGCCTGTGGTTTAAGTTAAAAGGCACAAAATTCAGAAGGTACAAAAAGTTATAGAATAAAATTTCTTTTCCATGTCTGTCTCTCGTATCCCTCATGCACTTCACTAAGGCAAACACTCTTAGTGGTTTTCTGAGCAACTTAAAAAGGCTTCATGTAACCCAACATGGAGATTCTGATTGAGGCCTGAGTGTGTGTGTGTGTGTGTGTGTGTGTGTGTGTGTGTGTGTGTGTGTGTGTGTGTGTTAGGTACAAAGTAAATTATCTGGGTATTACAAACAATTCCCAGCTCATTCTATGGGATTCACCTAACATATTAGAACTAGCACCTCAGAATTTTTTACCTGCCTTATTTAATTATTTCCTTCCCACTTATATAGGTAAAGAGATACATCATATGAATACGTTTTAAGTTCGTGCAAAAGACATGGTAAGTTTTTTTTCTGTTTTCTCTTTCTTTCCATTTTCGTGAATATTTATTGTCCACATTTTTGTTTTGTATCCATTGGATCCACATACTAAACAAGCATCAGAAATTGCAATTTTTTTTTTTTGAATTTCAAGTTCTCTTTTTTTTTAATTTATTGTTAAATTTGATGAGGTTACATTGGTTGGTAACAATTAGTTTACAGATGTACAAGTCCACATCACATCATTCATGCATCGTATTATGTGCCCATCACTCAGTATCAGTTCCCCTTCCATCACCTTATATCTAGTGCCCACTCC
>PVKE010050993.1:0-10771 GCA_004027555.1 Craseonycteris thonglongyai
AAAAAAAAAAAAAATATTTGTAGAATTATGAAAAATATAAAGGTCATAATAACACTAGTAAACTAACATAATCACTAATATTCTGATATATCTTGTATTGTGTTTATTTCTTTTATATATATATTTTTTTATTTTTGACAGAGAGAGAGAGAGAGAGAGATACAGAGACAGAGAGAGAACTGGGGGAGCTCCCAGTTCAGCATATGTTTCTGCACAGGCCTGGGTCGGGGTTCGATCCCTGGTCCCCGGCGCTGCAAAGTGAGCGCTTAACCCACTGAGCCATCCCAGCTTCCTCATATTGTGTTTATTTCTATGCTCATATATTTGTAAGCAATGTAAACAAATAGGTTTAGGTTATATATATTGCTTCTATTAACATTATACCAATTTAGTCTCCAAAATTACCATTTTAATGACTGCATAAAATTCTGTCATATAAATGTGTCATAATGTATTTACTCATTCTCTTTCTTTTTGGCAATTTATCCCTCTTATATTTCATAATTATAATTTAAATGATAAGAAACATATAGTTAGGTAAACCTTTGCTTGCATTTCTTCCTTGTTGAGTTAGAGAGTGATTCATGTTTTTGTTGTAAAAATTACTAAATTGTTCCTGGTATCTGCAAGATTATCAGGCATTATTACTAGTTTTTGGTAGTATTGTAGTTTGAAAATTTCTCTTACATAATTTCATGAATATTTCCATAAGGACATGAGGGAGTGCAAATTAGGAGCACTTAACCCATATCTTCATTTGAAATCAATCTCTGTAATGTCAAACAACTTGTACTTATTAACTTTGTTCTAGTCATAATACTATAATGGCCTTACTCTTAAAACACATAACACAAATTCCTACACAGAAAAAGACATACATGTAACTTAAAAGAACACTCTCTTGCACTTTCTAATAATTGGTTGTCTTTTGATTATAATAACTTTAACAAATGGTACACTGAAAATATTAATGCATTAATGTCACCCATATCAACCATAGCCAGCTTGTAGGGTCATTATCAAAGTCAATTGCTTAAGGCAAAATCAACAATTGTTAATGCTACCAAGTAACAACTGTTCAGAAAACAAAACGTCACATTTAATCATATTTCAAGTAGTATTGGGCAAATTTTTTTTTTAAGATTTATTTTATTGTTTGAGAGAAGGTGAGAGAGAGAGAGAGAGAGAGAGAGAGAAAGGGACAGGGGCCCATAGCAGTCTCCATAGTTGTGTATCATTAGTTGTGACATGGTCTTATTCCACACAGGTGGATATGGCACCATGCAGGACGGAAACTGAACTGGGGGCCTCCAGCATGGGAGGCAAGAACCTTCACTGCCATCCAGTGGTTACCAGTTGTGCCATAGTTTAGCTACGGGTTTGCACAGGCCAGGGCCAGGAATCAAACCCTGGATCTCACAATTGTGAGGCAAGTGCTCAATCGCTGAACTATTCCAACATCCTCTGGAAAACTATTAATAAGATCATTCTCAAATACTTCCAAAATGCATAAATATATTTGCATATATAGTTTATTACTGTTAATTATACTTATTCCATATCTATGAAGTCTGACAATTAAGTTTATGAACTTGTCAGTATGTGCTTACATTGGCAGCACAGTACAAACAACTTGGTACTGGTAAGCTTTTATAACCTTCGTATATCAGCGTCTCACAGCTGTGCTCATGTAGATGTGTGACAGTTTCTTACTGAATGATGTTCATTAATGTTGTGTGTTTTTCTATGCCATTGAGTGAATGTCAGACCCTGAATTAGAGCAATAAACAAACATTACATTTTTTTTAAACAAGCATATATATATAATTTATTTATTTATTTATTTATTTATTTATTTATTTATTTATTTGACAGAGAGAGAGAGAGAGAGAGATACAGAGAGAGAACTGAACTGGAGGAGCTCCCAGCTCAGCACATGGGTCCACACGGGCTGGGGCCGGGATTCGATCCTTGGTCCCCAGCGCTGCAAAGTGAGCGCTCAACCCACTGAGCCATCCCGGCTTCCCCACATTTTTTTTTTAACTTGGCAAGAATGGAAGTAAATTCAAGGAGATGTTTGTCCAAGTGTATCGGGATAATACCATGAAGAAAATGGTAGTGTTCAAATGGATTAAATGTTTTTCTGAGGGAGAGAAATCATCACTGATGAAGAGAGGTCAGGGCAACTAGAAATGAGCAGAACTGATGAAGACATGTCAAACATTTGTCAAATACTGTGTCAAATTCATTGGCTGACTGAAAAGCATAGCAGACCGAATAAACATCAATAGAGAAACTGTTAGGAAAATCTTGACTGAAAATCTAGGCATGAGAAAAGTGTGTGTAGAAATGGTTCCAAAGGACCTCACCGATGAACAAAAGCAATGGGGAGTGGAAGTTTGCCAATACCTTTTAGAGAGGCAAGATGATGTTTTGGGCCATGTTATCACTGGTGATGAAACATGGGTGTACCAGTATGACACTGAAACAAAGCATCAGAATGCACAATAGAAGACAGCCAATTCTCCATGGCCAAAAATTTCTGTCAGTCTAAATCAACAGTCAAAGCAATGTTACTAAAAATTTTTTGTATCAGAGGGACTATTTATTATGAATTTGTACCACAGTCAACCAAATTGACTATTTGGAAGTTCTGAAAAGACTGCATGGGAAAGTTAAATAAAAACAACCTCAACTTTTTGCCAACAACTTGTAGATCTTGCATCATGACAATGCACCAGCTCATGTGGCACTGTCATTGAGAAAATCTTAAGCCAGTAAACAAGTAAGTATTGGAACACCCTCCCTACTCACCTGATCTTGTCCCCAGTGACTTTTTTCTTTACCCAAAGGTAAAGAAAACTTGAAAGGAAGACATTCTGATGAAATTCAGGACATTTAGGATAATACAGTGGTGGTGATGATGACCATCCCAGAGAAAGAGTTCCAAAGTTGCTTTGAAGAGTGGACTAGGCACTGGTTTCGGTGCATATCTTCTGAAGGAGAGTACTGCTAAGGTGAATGTAGTGATATTCAGCAATGAGGTATGTAACACTTTTTCTAGGATGAACTGTTGGAACTTAACTGTCAGAACTTCATATAGGTTCAATGCTTTTCGTCGAAACATTTTGCCATTAATAGGAACAAATGTTCTGTTCATTTCTTCCATTCACAAATTTAATGTCTTTTCCATCTTAACTAAACACTTATCACAGACTGTGTTTGTAAATTTTGCAGTTTGAAGTATAACAGCAAAACTAGTAGAAATTTCTTTTTCCTTATTAACAATTTGATGGAGAGAAAAATTCATTGTTACCCTTGATTTTAGCAACCTCAGCATAGAAATTTATTTCCTTCATAACTCAAGAGCTTTTACTTATTCACTAATAGGAAGTACTTTATATCTTCATCTTGGCATATCTGAATTAGCAGCATCACTACCTTTTCACTTGGGCACCATTATTAAATGAAATAAGGGTTATTTGAACACAAGCACTGTGATAACACAACAGTGGATCTGACATCTAAGATGGCTGGTAATGAACAGAAAGCATATACAGAATAGAGATGCTGGATTCACATCCCAAGAGGAATGACACCAGACATTGTGAGATTTCATCTTGCTACACAGAATGGTGTGCAATTAAAAGCTTATGAATTATTTATTTCTGGAATTTTTCATTTAATAGTCTGAGACCACAGTTAACTGTGGGTAACTGATTCTGTATAAAATAAAACCACAGATATGGGGAGATTTTTGAATTTGGGTCCTCAAAACAATCAGTAATTCATATCCTATTATTTTCAACTAATTGCTGACAAAATATTCAGTGAGCTCAGTGTCAGACCAACCTTGTGTATTTCTGACCCAACTTAAATAGGTTTAGCTTTCAATCATTAAGAGAATATATATATATATATATATATGTATGAATGACTTTAAGCATAATGATAAAAACAGCATGGGTTAAAATCCTTTACTACTACTTACTAGCTCTAATACCTTGCAAAAATTATTTAAATCCTTCCTGCTTCAAGTTTTTTATATTCAAAATGGTGATAACAATATTCATTCTAAATGCCATACTATACAGGAAGCATTTAGAACAATATGTGGCACAGAATGAGTGCTAAATTAAGGTTAGAAGTGATTATTCTTGTGTGGATGGCTTTCCATTATGCTCTACTACCTACTGCCATGTATCAATGACATCCAACAGGATAGCAAAGAAATATGGATACTGGTAGCTTATGTATATTATTAACAATTTCTAAAATTGATGTCAGTGAGAGATAATTGTGAAAAACTCAAGAATTTCTTTAGCATGGAGAAGTTTAACATATTTTATTCATCATCATTATTTTACTCCATTTATTCCTCATGTCACTCTCAATTTTGAACCAAATCCCTGCAAATCATTGCTCATAGTGGTGTTTTCAGAAATGTATGTACCATATGTTACTCCGTATCAATTTACTATTTCCCTTTATTTTCATCTGCTCTTTTTCTAGTTTCTGATGATAGAGTTTAACATTACTGGTTGAGACCTTTCTTCTCTTCTTATATAAGCATTTAATGCTACAAATTTTATTCTTAGCAGTGCTTTAGCTGCCTTTCATACAATTTGAAGTGATTTCTTCTATTGTTACTAAACTCAAAATATTTTTAAATTTCATTGAGAATTTTTATTTGACTAATGGTGTATTTGCAACTATGATAGTTAATTTCCCAATATTAGAGATTTTATATATATCAAATCTGTTATTGATTTCTAGTTTAATTTTATTATCATCTGTGAACATAATCTGAGTGGTTTTAAATTTATTGAGGTTTGTTTTGTGGCTGGAATATGATACCTATAGATTAATGTTTTATGTGCATTTTTAAATAACAAGTATTTGGCTGTTCATAAATGGAGAGTTCTATAAACATCACTTGGACCTACTTGGTAGATAATGGTGGCCAATTCTAAGATATTATTGATTTATTACCTCCTTCCTGAGAGAACAGTATTACAGTTTTCTACTATCATTTTAGTTCCTCTATTTTTCCCTTTAATCCCATCAAAATTTTTTCCTTGTGGATTTTGAAGTGCTGTTGTCAGTTACACACACATTTAGGATTGGTATATCTTCTTGGTAAATTGACCCTCTTTTTTCTTTTTTTTAAGATTTATTTTATTGATTTTTGACAGAGAGAAACAGAGACAGAGAGAGACAGAGAGAAGGGGGAGGGTGCAGGGGAGTCTTCATAGTTGACATTAGTTTTCCATATAGTTTCACTCCACAGGTGGGCACAGGGCTGCGCAGGGCAGGAACTGGGCTGGAGCCTCCCACATAGGTCCCGGCAAGAACTGAACTGGGGGCACACCCCAGTTCAGCATGTAGGTCAGCATGGGCCAGGACCGGGATTCGATCCTCAGTCCTCGGGGCTTCAAAGCGAGCGCTTTACCCGCTGAGACATCCCAGCTTTCCCCAGAATTGACAATCTTAACATCATGAAATTACACTTTCTAGCATAGTTTTATTTTATATTCTGCAATCTAGCTTATGTGATATTAACAGAGACTCTAGCTATGAATTCTGGAGATGATATATCCCTGTTGTTAGTTTCAGAGCAATATAATATTGTGATTTTTTTATATCCTATGTGGAAATAGAACCTCTGACAATACTCATTTTTAGTAAAGCACAGTATCTGAGATTCTATCTTCTGGAAAGTTCTCCCAGATTCTGAAAATCATGTCTGTCAATCTTAGTTTCTTTTTATGCTGTGAACAGTTATCTTTTTTCCTTGGTATTCACAGGTCTTTTAGTGGATAACAGAGGTTAGATCTAGGGGCTAGTCCATTTTTAACCAGAATCCTGACAATTGACTTTTAACTTACTTCTCATTAGGACTTGACTTTGATAGCATGTCTTGATTTCCTGAAGCATATTGCTATTTAAAATAGGGAATAAATGTGAGCCTCAAATGAACCATATTAGAGTGACCTTTCACAATCAGTTGTACATGAGTAAAGCCTTATAAAATAAAAGTTATCAAATATGTCTGGTTTTAGATGCTTATAAATAATATCATTTAAGAGTTACCTAATTTTCTGTATCATATAAAGGAAAGAACATACAACTAGAAATGAGAAGGCTTATATTTGAGGCCTGCTTTCACTACTTACTGATAATATTAAGGATGGCATTTAGTAGATAAAAGTCCCAGCTTCTTAGCAATATAAATAGATACAATAAGACTACCCGACTGACCTACCAAAGGACTTATTATGAGGCACAAATTAGTTATCTAATATGAGAGTCCTATAAGGTATTTAACAATGATTTGCTTTTATTACTAAGTTGATTTAGTTTTAGGTTCTTTGACAAATGCTATAAAGTGCCAGTTTCACCCAGTTAGGCACTAGAGTTTTAAAACTGCGATCACATATTAAGGTAACATAATAATATCTGAGTTATAATAAGAAGTGTTGGCAACCTCTATATCTGCAACCCATTCATTTAGAAAGGCATTACTTTTTTCCATACAGCAGTAGTATCAAAATCAGTGTTAATATTTTTCTAAACATCTTCATTTAAGTATTTCTTAGTTCTCTTGACTCCCTTAGGATGTTATAACATCATTCGACATTGATGAGTACTACTAGGATCAAAAAATAGCATGGTTAGTTTTCTGGCAGCTTTATGCTGTCACTTCCATCAGTTAATCTCTTTTCTCATATGCTGCAGTAACACTGTACAGTCACTTGAAAGCTCTGTGTAAGAGTGCCCACCTACTTTTCTTGTAATAAGGAAGTTCCCTGAGTTTCTCTGTCATTACACATCCTTAATCTCTTCAAAAATAACATGGCCCACTGTATGGTTTTCCCTTTATTAATGCAAGTGTTCCAGACAATACACTAAAATGTCTAGAATTAAACATATTCTGTTAAGTTCAGAAGATGGAGTTCTGTTCAGATAATGAGAATATTCCTAAAAACCTTGCTTTAATTGCTGCATTATAATCTTGAGTTAAAAAGCCCTATACTCTAAGACATAAAATGCTTTTCAGCTATGCAGTGTGGGATTCATTACAAGTGTCTTTTTTTTTTTTAAGTTGGGAACAAAAAGTGAAAAAGCATGAACTTCTAACCATTAGGAAAAATATTCATGCTCAAAATAAATAAATAACATTATTAGATCTTGGCAAAAAGCATAAAAAAACTAAAATCTCTCTGTACAATAAAAACATTATCAGTAAAATGACAGTATTTTAATATGGTTGATTATAATAAGTATAAAAGTAAAGTTTCTATATAGTGCAGTATTAGTGGTCTATTTTATCACATACATGTTTTAAATATAATTTCTTAAAAAATGCAAAATAGACATGTTGTCTAACAATGTAAGTCTATATAAGAAAAACACATTTATACATCAAACCTTAAGAAACTTTTCCACCTAAAATACCCTTATCATGAGCATAATATGTAATCTTTGCTTTGTGGCCCCTGTATATTACATTCATAGCTAACTCAATGGCAAATGAATATCCTTCAACAATCAATAGATTACATGATGAAGTTCACACGTTTCAACACTAACAACAGTACAGCATGTGGTATGGTTTTCTCATTCCACTGAATCATGCTAAAAATAATTTCTAAGGCCAATGCAGAGGCAGTCTTAGTTTAATGGATTTACCTTTATTTTTTTCTCCTTCGTCACATAATAATAGTTGCCCTCTAAATTGACTGCATGGGTCAGGATTAAAGAAAGAAGAGGGAGCACAACCCAAGTCAATGAATATATTAATTGGTCTCTGTACATTATTTTCTCTTTGATGACTTAATTTAAAACCATTTTTTCCTGGGAAATCTTTTGAAAGGGAACATGCAATTTCCAAAGAAAAGTTGTGAGACAAGCTGATCAAAGTGCCCATCAGCTGGAATAACATTTAACTGTGGGTGACCTGAAAATCCTCATAATGGAGTTTAATCACATAAAACAGAAATACAAAATGAACAGCAAGCATGAACATGGTGACATAGCCCTACTTTGTCAATCAAGCAAACAGTGTCTTAATGCTTCAGAGAAAAGACATTAATCAGTCTGCTGATGTAATGTCCAGCTTGGTAATTTGTTAACCTCCTTATTTCCTGTGGAGCTGATTAAGAACAAAGCATGGCCACTAAAATAACAGTACATAAAATATCTCTAAGACTCCCTAATGCTCACATTTATGTAGATGTACTGGGACACAAACCATAAAAATAATACAGTGAGTGTAAAAGTAGCAAAAACACACATAACTATTTTGAATATATAAAAATGGTTATCAAACAAGTCCATTTATATTTACACTACAGTATTTCTAAGAGGTTTTTTTATATAATATTAATAATGATGGCAAGATTTCATTACAGGTGTTTTTGTTTTTGTTTCTATGTAGGAAGTTTCAAAATTAAAGTTAATTTTTATAGAAAATTATGTTGCTTTCTCTTAAATAATACATTCACATGGCAGTTCCCATCACAATGAAACAAAAAAAATTCATCCGCCAAGCAAAACCCCTCAACTCAGCAGGAGAAAAAGTTTTCTAGTATGTCCCCCTTGTTATGTCCTACATGTAGTTGGAAGTCATTAAATGTTTTCTCTATTCGTATTTCTGTGTGTTAAGTGCAGAATGTTGATTGAAAATACATGGACACAATACACCTGACTGACTCAGTCTGCTCCACATAACAGATTCTGCAGAAATTACATAGATGTTGCCCATACATCCTCACTTATTTGCTCAATCAGAATATCTAGTTTTGGGGGATTGTTTGTTTGTTTGTTTGTTTTCATATATCTGCTTAAACTATGTTATGTGGGCAAGTTGGTTTCTGTGTAAAAATTAGATTTTTTTTAGGAAAGAAAAGTTTGTAACATGTTTTATAAACTTGAATACATAGCAATCAAACCACTTACTCAGAGTCATCAGAGCTGTTAGAGATTTTTTGCCAGTCCACAGCTGTTTTAGAAAGAAGGCCATGTGACCACACTGACCCACTGAGTGTAGTCTAGAAGAGAATCAGTACCATCAGAGACATGAAGATGTAGTGGGTATGCATTCTGATTAAATTCTGATTAAATTTTAACTGTAAAACAGAACCATACACAATAAAATTAGGAAAGAGAAATATAATATTTTTAGTAGGTCAATGATCATTGAGTGGTTTCAAATTAAATTAGATTTATAAGACTATGTGAGTTCTTAATATATACAAAATAATTCTATCAGTGTTTATTAATAAATCTTATTAAATAAAAAGACAGGACTGTTTTAAATAAAGTTTAAGTAACAATTTGGGATCTCCAAGCATTTGCAAAATGGACTCAGTTCTTAACATAATCTAAAAACATACAATCAGTAGAAACAATGTTTAAATACCCACTCAACACAACAAAATTTCACTCCTATTCTTTAAGGGAAAAAGAATAAAATGACAAAAAGAAACATTGATTTGAAGCATCCATTGGGGGGAAAAAAGTGGCCTTCTTGTATATGGTTGTGGTATATAGAAAGTTGAAGTTTGCAAGCTACACTTACATCCTTTCAGTTGGTTTCCTCATTTATGAGAAGAGCCTGTTTCATATTTTCTGTTCACAGATTAGAGAAATCGTACTGTGGTAAAGCCATAGTAATGGGAAGTAGTTTATGATATGTGTTTACATGGGAATAACAAATCATAACTGACATATGTTGGTTTCAAAGTAAAGTTTTGTCATAGAAGATTTACTTAATGTTTGAAATATTGAAGTGCTATTAACCTGGGGTTTGGATAAGAATAAAGAGAAGTTAACAGGATATATATTTTTTTGCAAAAGTATTGATTTACATTCCACTGAAAGTCTCTTGTTTGTTTTACATTTTTTCTATATTCATGAAAACAGAAGTCTTTGCTCAGTATAAATAACAAGTTATAGTACAAATTATTACCGTATTTTCCGGCATATAAGACAACCGGGCGTATAAGACGACCCCCTAATTTTACAGTTAAAACATAGGTTTAGGCCTATATTTTCTGTATAAGACTACCCCCCACTTCCGAGGCAACACCAGTTCTTTTTTTAAATAAATTTTTAATGAATGACATTTTTCGAACATACCGTAATATACCGTACATTGATAAGATAAATGGAAGGTCTCTTCACAAATGGCAATGCCATGAACTTGACCGAGAAACAAGAAATCCAAAAGAGAACATTAACAATGATGGCATCATCTGGAAAGAAAATTACATGAAGAACTTGCAGAAAACGCTTGTTTGTGACTGACTGGGATGACAAGAGGTTTTTCTAGGCAGAGGAGCATTGTGAGCTTAAAATCCTTCAAAATTCTCATCATGTTCTTTTTCTGACATCATAAGTTCATCAATGACCTCTTGTGGTACATTAGTAAGACAGTCATCATATGGATCAAATTCCAAATCAGATGGTATGGCTTCAGCTTCGGCTTCCCCTTCATCTTGCCACAAGAAGTCATCCTCCATACCGTCCAAAGAATTTGATATACCACACTTCCTGAAAGACCTGATTACTGTTTCTTCAGTAATATCATTCCAGGCTTTTATGACAAAGTTACACAAAACATCCAATTGTGGCGCACGCATGTTTCCTCCTTTTGTGAATGACTTTTCGCCGCTAACCATCCGCTCATTCCACTGTTCTCTAATGCGATCTTTAAATGGCTTGTTTAGGCACACATCCAGTGGCTGTACCAATGATGTCAATCCTC
>PVKE010050994.1:0-10779 GCA_004027555.1 Craseonycteris thonglongyai
CATAATGACCTCAGGGCATTTGGACTTTTTACATGGTAGCTCAGAGCTCCAAGCATCAATATTCTATTAAACAAGGAGGAAGCTGAGTCATCGTAAAAATATGGCCCAGGGGATGCCAGAATGGCTCAGTGGTTGAGAACTTGCCTTGAAGCCCTGGGGTCTGAGGATTGAATCTTGGCCCCAGCCTGTGTGGACCCATATGATGAACTGGGGTGTGGTCCCCAGTTTGGTTCTCGCCAGGGTGAGCTTCGCATGTGGGAGTCCCCCAGCTCAGACCCTAGCTCATGGGGGCATGCATTCCATGCAGAACATGGAAATTATATGGGGAAAAGGAATCATAGCTGACAAATACCATGAATACTACAAAGTCCATAAAAATAACAACATTTTTATGACTTCACTGCTTGATATACCTCCCCACAATTTTTTTTCCGATATATACGGTATTTTTTGTCTACTAACTTGTTGGACCTCTTTGTACGGTAAAGATTATGTAATATTTTCTATAGAGAGAATAGACAATTCATTCTTTTCTCCAGCTTGTTAAACTAAAAATTATTAATAGTTTAGAAAAAAAATTTTCAGTATCACAGATCATTATTGGTAATGTCATATCAATCATTCTCAGATTTATTTTAAAAACTAACATATTTTTCATAAATGAGCTACTTCAGACTTTCTGTGAGACAAGGCTCAAATTTGTGTTCTATAAACCTAGAAATTCTGAAAACTTCTATTTTTCATAATTCCAATTTAAAAAGAAACAGATTGTTGTTTGTTTATAATAGTTAAACAATTATAATATATATGCTGCATTATCTAATATGTTCCTAATAGGAAAGAACATCTGTTTTCATTAGTTATCAATGAAAATGAAATTATTATTTCTAACTTTACAAATCTAATCATTGGCAGAAATTTCCCACAGGCTTGTTTCTGGGTCCATACACTTCAAAACACGTTTCTCTACCACCCACACCTTTGGGACTTAAGGGCCTTGGGACATGTTATGTTGCAATACAATTTGTGGCCCTATACATTCATGGCACGGTTGCGGGTAAGGTAGCACTGGGGTATAGGAGTACTTCGGAAAGCAATTCCTCCATAGAGAAATATAGTAATAACTGCATTGGGAAGAGAATGAAAACCACATAAGCATACCTCATAAACGAAATCCCTCTCCCACTCAAATTCCCTCTAGTCTGATTCCCCAAATGCCCACAGCCTCTCAGCATAACAAGAGAGCTACAGTCATTTCTGAGGACTTGAATCAGGCCCATGCAAGTATGGGACCAAAAATTAAGTCATCAGCTTTTTGGTAAATTCATCTTTGGCCACAATCCTAATTTTACCCATAATACCTTGTGTTCAGATCACCGCATTGACCTCCTAATGAATTTCTCTGGCTCAACTCTTCTCTCTCAACCAGGTTACATAACTACTGCCACAATCTTTCCCAAATATTTCTTTCACCATGACCTTCTCTGCTTAAAACCATTGGACAACTATAGATAAAGTCTCATTTCCCTGGTCTGATACTCCAGGTCTCTACAATTTGGCTGTAATCTTGTTTAAAAATTTGTATAATTTCTGGTTTCCTCCACAAAAGAATAAAGAAGTAATTATGGGAGGGGAGGTGCTATTTAGTTATAATCATTTCTCCAAAGGAGAGGACAGAGCTCAGAGATAACAGTTGGAATTGGAGGTGGAGTTTTCTGACTCTAGTTCCCAGCTCTTTCCACTGTGTGTTGTGACCCTAGCACAGTCCTTGACTCTTTGTGTGAACTTGGATACAGCTAATGCCTCTGTTTAAATCCCATTCTCTCCGTAAAGCTGTTCTAGTTACTCCTGCAACTTTGGGCTCCTACTCTAAATTGCTACAGTGTTTGGTACCTGTATTACTGAGTGGGCGTATATCCTACCCTGTCATTCATTTCTAACTCATTTCACCTTTATGTGTCCCAACTCTAACTTGGTTGTAAGCGCTTCAGAGAAAGAGAGAATGGTTGAAAATTTGTGTATGCCTTGTAAGCTCTGGAAAGGATCCATACACCATTTAATAGATAATTCTAGAATAAGTACATTTGTCCATCAGTGGGACCCACAAGATCAAGGTCAAAGGAGCAGAATAGCCAGCCACGCTGCCTCTTCCGATTTCACTCAGATTAATTTACACTATTAGGGTGAGGAGAGTTGCCAGTGGGGTTTGGTATTAAATTCTTTTCAGAAGTACAGCTGATGATTGACGAGACCTCAGAGAATATGAAAACAGTACGGGCAGCAGTTGGCACTAGCCGACACAGGATGTTATTCCCCAGTGCGCCACTCTCAGGGTGACTGACACACCCATCAGCTTCCACAGCAATGACAGAAGACAAAGGAGCTCAGTGCCCTGGGAATTCTGAACACTTTCACGGGAAAATAAGTTGAAATTTTTTGAATCACCCTGACACATGTCTCATGTTCATCTAGTAAAGTTATAAATTTACTTTCTTGAATCATGGTTATTGTTAGTCCTTATTTTTCACAGATTTACTTTGTTTTTTTTTTGGTTCGCATTTTCTAGAAATATTTGATATAAAAAACTTTCTCCTATGGGAAGCCGGGATGGCTCAGTGGGTTAAGAGCTCACTTTGCAGTGCCGGGGACCGAGGATCGAATCCTGGCCCCGGCCCGTGTGGACCCATGTGCTGAACTGCGGAGTGCCCCCAGTTCATTTCTCTCTGTGTCTCTGTATCTGTCTCTCTCTCTCTCTGTCAAAAAAAAAAAAAAAATTAAAAAAACTTACTCCTTGTTTAAGAACAAATACCAGTATTAGCAAAGACTGTTAGTGTCAAAGTTTCCTAAACATATCAACCTGATAATATGATCCTTTGGTTTATAGTTCATCACATATTATTAGCATGTATTATTAGCAGCATCTATCATATATTAAAACAAATAAACAAGCAAAAAAGACCATTATTTCTGTATTCCAGATAAATATGGGATTCTACCAAAAGTCATTGAGCATTGAACAACAATACATGGTTCTATGTCTGTATATCCAAATTCCCGGCAAAGTTTCCTTCATTAACCTATGACTTCACTTCTTTGACACAGTATCTACACTAAGGCACATATAGAACCAGGAGAGGGAGAGAAAGACCTAGGAGACCAGCAACGACTTACCAGTGCTGCTATCTACGTAAGTGTCTGCACTGGCTGAATTTTAGCTGTTCTCTTTGCAACCTGACATAGCAGCAAGAACTTCAGAAAGCATTTACTCAGTATGGATACAACATACAATCTTGTGCCAGGTGGCTTAATTTATTATGTTTAATCCTATCGAATACTCAGGACAAAAACAAAGTTTTAAGGTGGTTTCTGTTCATAGGGAAGTCTAGTCACGGGGACTTCTTAACCAAATATAAAGAAGTGCTAGAATAGAACTGTCATGGTGTCAGTGTCATGGGGCCCATTAACCAGTAGTTAGAGTGGCCTCCTTGAGGTTGTCACATTGAAACTGGACCTTAAATGATGGCTCTAAATCTGTCAAGAGTACGAGGTACTGGGCACTCAAGATGTGGGGAACCAACTTTGAAAAACATTTAAACATGATGCAGCATGACATGTTCAGGAACAATTCTAACAGCCTCAGAGTTTACTAAAGCCCCAATACATTTATTCTTCTGTTTGAAAAGAGAAAACAAAAACTAATACTCACTAATGTAGTGGTTATTTTCCATCACTGTTTGACTCCGCCTTTTCTTTGCAAGAGGTTCCACCAGACATTCTGGTTCATAGGACTGGTGGTGGGTGTAACGTCCAGTTTCATCTTGAAAAATTTCACATAGGGTTTTTATAACTCTGGTGGCCTTATTCAAAAAGTAATTATACTTTTTATTTTTAAAAATCAATATACTTAAAAAGAAACTAAATTATAGACATTTTTATATTTACATGAAGATAATTTATTTTCTTTTTGTAATTTGCACAAGCTCTACGGGGTAGTAAACTTTAGCCCCTAATCAACTTTCTCATTTTAAGACAGCATAAAATAAGATGATAATTTGACTTTGGAGGAAGGAAGAAAACCTTTGCTATGTTTGTAGCTATAAGTTACTGGTTTTCTTTTCTATTTAAATCCAAAGAGATAGCAGCATTCTGTTTTACACTGTTACATAATATTAGGGCACCTAAATAATGAGTTGCATGTAAGAGAGAATGTGATCTCTGACTCCTAACTGAGACAAATAATTGTACTATTGTTCATTAGATACAAGTTCACTTTCCTCTTGACTTTCAACATGAACAAAACAAGTTTGAAAAATTTTACATGAGGTATATTTTTATGTGAGGTCGTGACATCCCAAATGCAATTATAGGAGGCCAGAGACCAAAGAGAGAAGTAGTGGAGACTTCTGGTTTCTTCTGCAGGCAACGTGAGTGCGTTTACTTGCTCTACACTGAAGCAGTCTGGTTCAGTCACAGCCACTTCATAGTATCTGGCTTTTTCCCAGAAGAGCTGGTTTTTAGGGCACAAATTTTTTTTTAAGGGACTGAAGATTCAATTAATTTCACAAATGAGGTTTTGCCCACAGGATGCTATGTTTTTGAATTTTTCTTTCTCACTTAGTCTTTCTCATCCCTGGAAGACAGCCTAGGAAGAAGGGCCTTGTAGGAACCACAGCAACTTGTGCTTTCACAAAGCTCTGTCTTATGAAGAGGGTCAAGGTCAGTTTGACTGTAAAATGTAGAAGCTGACCTCCAAACCAAGAGGAAGTACCAGCTTTATAATTTGTCCAGGAAACTCTAATCTTAATATTTCAAGCATGTGCGTGCTTGATAACCTTTTAAACATCAACCAGGTCAATGAGTGTATTCTGTGGCAACTACTTTGCATATTTCTAAAATGTAATGTACTTCCTAAATTACAAAATCAACGGAAAGAAAAGATTAGAATCAATTAAGTAGAATTTCATATTGCACCTTAGAATTCAAAATTCATGTTGGTCAGTGGTGGAAGGTGAACTGAACACATATGCCCTGGTTTACCTAATGAAGTCTTTAAAATGTAGCAAAGCCATTAGTTTAAATAAACTTTTACATAAACACTCTTGATAGGTCAGTGTTTAGTTTTCTTGGCTCAATCTGTCCATCTGCCTATTATTTATATGCTGCTCCAACCGTGCAAGCTGGAGAATGTATAAAGTATGCTATGGCTTATTGCTAGGCAAATCCAATCATTTTCAGAGTCACAATATGATTTGAATGATGTGGAATCAATAGTTTCAAGCTACAAAGCACTTTCTTTGTTATATGTAGTCACATGGTTCATTTATTGCAAAGCTTCCCAAATATTTTTGGTCATGATACACCCAAAACTGTCTTATGAGCATAGCAAAATAGAAAAGGATGCTCACAGTGATGGACCAGGGGCTCCAGATTTCCTACTACCCCCCCACACCCACCCCAAACCTGAGAGCTAAAAGCCTTCACATTTTGGTAAACTTATACTCTATTCATAGACACATAGGTTGACCTATTACTTAGCACTACATTAAATACTCATCATCTACAGTCCATCATCATATTTTGGGGTTGAATGGGACCTAGCTAAACCTTTTAAGTGAGCATTGAATTCACAGATTAGACAACCAAGAAAGAAAGCAATAGCACTAAAGAGGAGGGAAGGGAGGAATTTTAGAAAGAGAATTAGGTCTAAATCTTGCAGCTATGGTTAGTACCGCTGTAATCTTAGGCACGCTACTAAGTTACTCAAGGTTCTCCATGTCTTCATTAGCAAAACAGGGATAATTATACCCACCTTGTTATAATATTTTAAGATTAGCAATAACATATGTGAATCATAGACCAAGCATGATACATCGCACATAATTAATTGCTGATTTTCTAAGTGACTTTCCCAGTTTATAGAACAATATATAGAGACTGATTTAAAATTCTGCACCTAACTCCTAGCTTAATGCGTTGTTCATACATTGAGATGTCTCAGATATTTACAAATATTTTGACCCCTCATGATAAGGACTGAATGTTTTCCCCCAAAAGACAAGTTGCAACACTAATCCCTAATGTAATGGTATTAAGAGACAGAATATTCAGGAGGTTACTAGGTTTAGGTTCGGTCATGAGTGTGGAGCCGCATGATGGCATCAGTGTCCTTATAAGAAGAGGAAGGGGCCATCGTTTTCTCTTCACCACGTGAGGACGCAGCAAGAAGGTGGCCATTTGCAAATATGAAAGAGGGCCCTCGCCAGACATTAAATCTGCTGGCAACTTCATCTTAGAATTCCCAGACCCTAGAACTGTGATAAATAAGTGTTTGTTGTTTAAGCTACCCAGTCTATGGTATTTTGCTATAGCATCCTGAGCTGACTAGGACACTTTACTTCTGTGTGCTTGAACGCACTAATATTGTAGTTCATTCCTTTAGTGGTTATCAGCTCCCACTTCATCATAGAAAGTATGCCTAGGGGAAAAGAGATCCTGTGTAATAATCCTAAAGAATAACCCAATGTTTGAGAGTGCACAGAGTTTTCAGAGTTCTTTCACAGACCTGGAGCCTCTGAATAACCTTGAGGAACTGTGAAGGTCAATGTTTTCACCATCCTCAATAGGACAGATGAGGCAGCCTCAGTTAAAGGAGTTAAAACAGCAATGCCTCTTACCTCTGTGTGACTGGACTCAGAGCTTGTCACTAATTATTGCATTTCAGTGCTCTGTTTCACTGCTGGAGTTTGCAGTTGACTATAGATTAAGGTGACCAGACGTCCAGCTTTTGGTGGGACAGTCTCAATTTTTAACAATTTGTCCTGTGTCCTGCGGCGTTTTAAACAAGTCCCGATTTTTGGAAAGAATGCACGACAAGCTAGGGAACGGCGGGAGATAGAACAAATTTTTAATCAAGAACCCCCTCTCCCCCGGTCAATGGTGTCCCGCTTTACCAATGTTAAAATCTGGTCACCTTACTATAGATGAATACACTGATGGTTCAGACCCTTAACCACATACAGGAGATCAAAAGGTAAGTGATTCGAATAGCAGAAATAAGGCATGCAATGATCGTGGAGGAGGCATTCATGCTGGAAGCATGGTAGAAGCAGACACAAGAAGAAATGGGTTCTGGGAGCTAAGATGGGGACGAGCTGAAGGCATCTCCAGAGGTTTTCAAGCCACGCAGGGCAATTTCAGTTTTCCTTAAAGAACAGTGTGATTTGAGGCCCCTGTAGAGTGGCAAGATGCTACCTAACAGTACCACACCTCGCCTTAGGCAGAAGAATTTTCTAGTGCTTTGATACGGTGTGGGAGTATTTTATCAAATATACTTAGCTTTAATTAAACTCTAAAAAGTTGAAGTGACACCAAAAAAAAAAAAATTTCAAATGATCTAGTTTAACCCATGCTTGTGAGAATCTAAACTAATATATACTATAATCATTTTGAGAATTGATTCATTATGAAAGGTTTCTTAGTTTATTTTGTTTCTAAGTCAGAGGAGACATAAAAATGTATATATAAGGGGTTAAAGTTAGTATTAAGAGAGATTATAGCAACTAATCCACATATATTTGGCTTTGTGGAGTCTAAGAGCGCATATGCTGAACTGTACCAAAATAAATGTGCAATTAAAAATAGAAGACTAATCCCACAGAATCTATCCTCAAGTCTTTTAGCAGAAACTGGTACAGACCACCATTTCCCTTGAGAGCACTCATTTTTGCCTCTTCAGCAAATCACTTATTCATTCTAGACTATTTTTTTCTCACTTGTGAGAGGTTATACTCACCTCTGGCTTAGCATTTCATTTTAAACTTACTTTAATAGAATGATCTGGGTACTAAATAATTTCAATTTATTAGACAATATATGCCAGCTATTCTATAATGTATACCAGATATGTATAACTTATTAGAAATATAATATACAAGGCTGTCCAGAAAGTATCCAGCCATGTAACCATTCTCATTATCTTGACAATGGCTGGCTTTTTATGGACAGCCCTCATGTATCTGATAATATGTATATTAGATATTATACATGTAATATATATCAGACAATGGACATATAATATGTATCAGATATTAGACATGTTTCAGATATTGAATATTAAACATATGATCAATATATTATATATATATATTAAACTGTGTGTGTATGTGTGCATGTGAGCACATGTATATTACCTGTAATCTACACTTTGGTAGGCAGAGTATTGTAAGTCTCATTTTATATAAAGGGGAACTAAGGCTCATTTCATGTGGTGATTGGCCTATATTAGAATCCAGACTTGTCTACCTGTAAAGCCTGCATTCCTTGTCTACACATTCTGTAGAGATGTTTCATATTTAAGAAGCCAGTTTAAATATACAGTATGATTCACTCATTTCTTCTACAAATATTATTAAACTTTTATTATGTTCTAGGTTCAAATAAGAGCTGAGTCTACATTGATGAACACATCTAAAGGGTCCCTACCCATATGGAGTTTTACTGTCTTGTGGAGAAGTTTGGTAGTTAGCTATTCTAATAAGGAGAAAAACATAAATGATTGCTATTAATAGGTGTTATTTCAAGTCCCCAAATGCTTACATTAAGAAAAAAATATTAATTATAAAAAATAATGTAATGCAGCCATTTTGATTCTTGCATTTTGTCTCTAAAGGTTGCAAAGATATTTCTTATGGAAATAGTCTTACAATTCCTTCTCTGAAAAATGGAGATAAAGTCATTCCTCCCTAGGTAAACATACACACTGATGACTCCTTGTGAAGATTCACTACAGGAAGTCTCCTTAACTCCTCTCCCTGAGAGTCAGGGTCTTTGGTAATATCTAGAATGAAAAATAATCGACTATTTCCATTTTTGCAAAGAAGATACTTAAAAAACTGACAGAATGAAAATGATGGGCACACTACTAACAGAAACTGACTGTTTTGCTAAACATTTCTAACATGGTTCTTAGTAGAGAATTAAACATCACCTCTGAGTGTTTATTCACTTTGTGAAATGTGAACTCACTAAGAGTAACATTTTTTGGTCTATTCTAGACATTTCATATAAATGGAATCATACAATTAAAAAGGGGTAACATTTATATATCTAATAATTAAAATTTATGGTCCCTCCCTCATATGTTTTCTTTCATTTCAAAATATATCTGACTACCATTTGTTGTCCTAGGTACCAACTAATGAGATTTAATCTATCCTTGATCTCATTGGTCTGTCAACCTCTGCCTTACTCATGTTACATTTGACCCAATAGTCACTGCAGGTTCTCCCAGTCATTTTGAACCAGAACCTGGCTTTGATGCACCTGTTCTTATTATAAATGAATCTCAAAGTGAGAGAAAATTTATATTCAATTTCACTCTTCCTGAGAATGAAAATCTTTTGGACAAGTGGAGAACTTCATCGTGGAATTTTCTGTTTCCTTTAAATAGGGCTTCGTGTAACTAGACTTGCCCAGATGTGCCTGAGAAAGACTGTTAAAAGTAAAAGATCAAAATAAAGGCATTAATGAAGGCAAGAATAGGAGCCTATTGTTCTTGACTCTTAGATCCTTTTTTAAAAAATAAAATGCTTGACTGACAAGGATTCAAGTGCTTGCCTTTCTTGACAAGGCTAGCTCAATGTGTTGACTTAATTGTGCAAAAGTGTCTTACTGAAGTGCCAAATTAAACATTCACATATAAGATCTAATAGATACTGCGCCCACCGACAAATACAATTCAGAATTTTTAAGATTTTGCAGCTAATAAAAATTATTCGAGAAGAGATTTAGAAATTCAAATCACCTGATACAAACATTGCCTTTACTTCTCTTAACATGATCAACAACAGTTCCATTATTTACTCAACTCTTATTGACATTTTTATTCCTCTATGTACACTGTTCTACTTACAGCCTGAGGCCTGCAGGAGTGGAAGGCAGCCTCACATTCAGACTCCGCTAAAGGGAAAGGTTATTTAAATAAAACTTTCAATAGCCTAAGTTCCTGACTTGTAGGTTGGAGGTTATCCTGCCAACTTTCTACAAGTATAAGAGGTAACTTCAGAGTGCTGAGACCATTGTCATCACATTAAAATGGATGACTCATTCTGTGCAGATTTGTAGAATGAAGTTATTTCCTCCTCACTTCTTCCCACATAGGCAGAGCAGAGTGTCCACCTCCCAATCCTTGCTGATTTTAAAAGAAATGTTATATTCCTGTCTCCTCCTAGTGTCAGATGGGTGGAATAAGAGAATTTAAGCAGACAAGGTCTCTCCTTTCTAGAAATGTATGTAGAGTTTTATATATCATTTGCCATATAAATCGTATCTAGATGGCTCTATGTAGAAACCTATAAGAAACTTATATAGAGAAACTTATCTAGAAATTTATATATATATTTATGCACATATATATGTATGTATTATATATACACATACATATATGTATACACATATATTTAAGTGTATATACATATATATGTATATATATATTGTTTTGAAAAAAATATGACAGTAATCCAATTTACATTGTAGAGGAAAGAATGCTGAACTCTGAGGTCGAAATCCTGGACACTAATAGTCATGGAACCTTGAGTAATGCATGAAACATCTCTAAACCCAGATTACTTGCTCACTGGCACACTAATGGTAGTAACTCTTGTCCACATTACCAGTTATTGTACTCATGAAACAAAATAATGTATATAAAAGTGATTTTTATACCTATAAAGCCCTATGCAGCAGTAAAGTTTTATTATTAAGCATGATACCTTCTTTTAC
>PVKE010050995.1:0-10779 GCA_004027555.1 Craseonycteris thonglongyai
CTATAAATTTAATAATAAAAAATAGAATATATATATATATATATATATATATATATATATACACACACACACCCCCCACCACTAGCATTGTTGTAAGGCTTCATTGAGAACACGTACGAAATGCTAAGCACAGTGATTGGCAGAAGTGGATCATCAAAACCTGCTGGCCAGCATGTTCACGTCTGAAATGGGGTGAAGATGCTGAGATAGATGGTCTGCTGCCAATTCAACCTCATAACCACACCTTTCTAATGCCTGCAAAGTTACATTCCCCAAACTCCTCTTCCCTATCTCATTCTAAGTTGAATTTCTTTTTAAGGGAAAGTTTCGTGAAGATGGGAAGCAGAAGAGAAGTGTTTGCGGTGGCAGCTAGACTTGTAGGCAGTCATGGGAGTGACAGCAACTTTTAGGTGAGCATGACAACCACTCACATTATTGCTGCAGGTAGCAGAAAGCTACACCAATTTTTCCACCTTTCCAGTTTCAATGCCTTTGACTTTTCATGGCAACTCTCTAATCTTCCCTCCCCAGCTCTTCTAACATCTCTGTAAAGTATAATTTCTAATGAAATCTTTTATTCTTGGAATAGTTACCGTGACTTTGTTTTCATGACAAATCCCAGACTAACGAAGCTGCCTGTGGTCAGGTTCAGGAAGTTTCCTAAGAGTGGAATTTACTTGGAACAGGACACCTGCTCCTGTCCTCCACTGAGAGAACTTATTTATAGATTGTTTGAATAATACTGTTCTCCTCTATTAAACTGTGGCACCAAGTCCAGTGCTTGGCACATAGTAGGGACTCAATAAATATTTGTTGAAAGCCAGCATGTTTGTATGACTGCTTCTGTTCGCCTCATCTGTCATTCCTCTTCCTCTCAAAATGTTCTCTCTTCCTCTCCCACAGCAGTGTGTTTGGACAAAAGCCACAGTCCTCTTGTAGACCCTATTCTTCTGGTCATGTTTTATTGTTCCTGGTCACAAGGACTAATCAAAATTTTTCTAAAGAGTTTTTCAAGTGGAAACCAACAGAAAGACCTCTTGCTGTATTGTAAGAGCCTGAAAGCACCCAGTCATCTTTCATTTCAGCATTGTGAAGGGAGGTTGAGTGGAAGAATGAGACAGACATGACCATAGTAGGCATATTAGACGGTGAGGGAATCCTGTTCATTGTCAGATCCCCTAGCTGCAGTAGTTCCTGGTGGATGGCACACTCCCTACCATTGCAGTTTGGTTGTGAAAGATGACACCTGACCTTTCTGGCTTAGCTAAGCAAGTTTGAGGTGAGATTGTGTTGTTGCATCAAAAGACAAGTCTGCTTGTACCCCAATAACTAAATCATGCCTTCACTCCTGCCTTCACCTTTGGCTTTGCCCTTACCATCCACTTTTGGGAGGATAAAAATTATAGAGGTAAGAGTTAAAGAGTTGAGTTAAAAGAGGAAACATGGGCACCTGTAAAGGGAAGAAAGCATGAAGAGTGCTCTTGAGTGGTCCTAAAGGCGAAATGTGAGACAGCAAAAT
Source organism: Craseonycteris thonglongyai (assembly GCA_004027555.1). Taxonomy (NCBI): domain Eukaryota; kingdom Metazoa; phylum Chordata; class Mammalia; order Chiroptera; family Craseonycteridae; genus Craseonycteris; species Craseonycteris thonglongyai. The sequence continues at coordinate 1,520 of PVKE010050995.1, forward strand.
TAATATTAACTTTTTTAAAGTTTATAACTGAATGCATTCTCTTCTGGCAAAAAGAAGCAAGAGTTAGTGTTAGAACAATTATCCTGTTTCCCATTGTGTTAGTTACTTTATCCTTGGGGTCCATATTAATGTATAACTCCATCGAATCACATGTTGCCATGTTATACCACAATTTATCTACCTACTTGTCATTTCACTTCATTAATCGCTAATTTGGATGAAAGCAGGGGTCATATTTTATTTATCTTTACATTTCCAGAGTTTAGCATGATGCTTACACCACAGTATGTGATCAATAATTTTATAATGAATGAATGAAATGTATTTACACAAATTATATAACAAAGTAATATCCCTGCTTTGACATAGAGATATTGCTTTTTTATGTACATTATGTAAGTACATTTCTTTTTTTTTTAAGTATCAGTATGATACTTTTAGAAAAGTGTCATATAGAAACATTAAAGAAATACTGGACACACTACAGTTCAATTAAGAAATGTTGACATTTCTTTTAATTTATTTTAATTAAGTAAGAAGTTTCTTTTTTTAAGGTTATTTTATTGTTTTTAACAGAGACAGAGAGAGACAGAGAGAGAAAGAAGGGGGAGGGCCCAGAGCAGCCGCCATAGTTGTACGTCATCAGCTCTCGACACAGTTTCATTCCACACAGGTGGGCGGGGGTCACGAAGGATGGGAACTGGGCTGGGGGTCTCCCACATAGAAGGCACACTCCAGTTCAGCATATTGGTCTGCACGGTCCGAAGCTGGGATCTAATCCTCCATCCCTGGGGCTGCAAAGTGAGCATATAACCCACTGAGCCATCCCGGCTTCCCCATAAGAAGTCTCAACATTTTGATTATATGGGGAATATACAGGGTGAACCAAAAGTAGGTGGACAGTAAATGATAAGATTTATTTCATTTACTGTCCACTTACTTTTGGCTCACCGTGTGTGTGTGTGTGTGTGTGTGTGTGTGTGTGTGTGTGTTCATGCACCACTTTAAAATACTTTCTAGATCTCAGAGTGAAAATAATAGAAACTACTTCTACCATGAGGTAACTCTTTTGTCTCTTCTCTATCTCTCTCCCTCCCTTTCTCTATTCTGAGTGCCAGATCATATGCTATAGGAGCTGGGGATAGAGTAAGATGTACAAGTTCTCAGTCCTTAAGACAGATGGTGAAATCTAGTGGTAGAGAGTAGAGATAAAATACACTGTCTTCTATCTCTCATCTATCTCTCTCTCTACCTCTCTATCTATCATGCTTACAAGTTATTAGAGAGAAATATTATTTTATCACCAAATGGCCAGTAAAGGATTTAATGCCAATAGTATGTTTGTGTCTTAGAGAAAAAATTAAGTTTTCAATCTTCAAAATATTGAAAGATGCTATTAAAATTTAACAACTTAAAAGTGGAACAAATATATAAAAAATAATGTGCAGAGTGACTGCTTTAGAATAAAAATAATAATGATAATATCTAATATATACAATGCTTATTAAGTAATGTGACCTTTCATAAATATAATCCATATAATATCTATTAATATATGAGCTATAATGATCAGATGAGATGCATAGAAATTATTACATATTGTATAGATAAAATTATCTTAGCGGTGGTACTTTTTCTAAGCTCACATAGCTATCACGTGGTATGGCCAACATTCACACACAAAGGTGTCTAGTTGCAGAACCAGCACTCATCTGAAAATAGAAAGACAATATTCAAAAACCACTCTTGACAGAAGGAAAATTATACTGTTACCATTGATTAACATGAAATACAGACTTTAAGAAGCTTCATGGAACAGGGTCTAGCAATGATAGAAACAACACAGTTAAGAGAGCTGGGAATGAGGTTTATATATAGTAGAGATGATAGAAGGTAAAGGCAAAGGTTCACAATGTCAGGTAGAAAAACTGCTTCAATAAATATTTAGTAGAAATGCAGCACAAACACACAACTACAGAACGGATGACAGTCTACAGTAGGTCAGAGCTCAAAAACACCAAAGATTAAACATAATATTCTTTTACCACTTCTTAATGTTTCCTCTACAAATGTCTAAGATTCTTGGGCAATAAATCTGGAAATATATACATTTGCAACAAGGTCATTCTTCGAGAGGCCCCATTTAAATGACGAGAACTGAGTCTGAAAAGAGACAGTTCACTGAGGAAAACTATGATGCTGGGCAGGAAAAATAAAAGCAGATATTTACTTTATGTAACACTTGAAATATCTGTCTGAATTTTGTCTAAAATATCTAGATGGAGCTTTGCAACTACATATACTCCGTGGGCCTTGACGCCACTTTGTTTCTTCCTTTCTTTGTTTTGTTTTGTTTTTATTGTTTTTGACAGAGAAAGAGAGAGAGAGAGAGAGAGAGAGAGAGAGAGAGAGAGAGAGAGAGATGCAGAGACAGAGAGAGAACTGAACTGGGGGCACTCCCCAGTTCAGCACATGGGTCCACACGGGCCAGGGCCGGGATTCGATCCCAGGTCCCCAGTGCTGCAAAGTGAGTGCTTAACTCACTGAACCATGCCGGCTTCCCCTCTTTCTACCCCTGGCTTTGTATATGCCCTGTCAGATATGAGAGTGGAGAAAGTACCAGATAGAGAATTCGGAATTCCAGGCAAGACTCTGTGACTTCTTTGATTTGGCTACAGCTTACAGATCATCAAATGTCAACTGCACTTGTTCACAATCAAATGAGATATAGGTGACTCTAAGAACCCATTCAGTTCTACAATTCCATTACTTTTTTCTGGTCCTCACCCCTTTGGTGGTAAGATTTCTTTCCTGTAGCCCTTCTCCCCCCAAGCATCCTGAGTTTGTACTTCCTTTCTCTATACACATTAGCATATGACCTTATGGTCTCTGCCAAATAGATTTCATCAAGATTAGAACATTAATTTATTTGAATATTTAAGTGTCAGCTTAGTTATGAATTGTTTTTTGAAAGGGGCTATACATTGTATGTGATAATTACAAATAGAGCTTTGATATATAGTTGCTTAGTTAATTAAAAACAACCAAGTCACTTCACTGTCTCTGCAATTTAAAAAAAAAGTCATCTGTCTCTAAGAATTGTTTTCATCATTAGGAATCAGTACAGTTTTATTTTGCGGCGATGTATAAATTGAAATAAGGAAAATCCATGATTCTTGTCTAGGTCATACCTCGTGTTTTCTGATTCTAAACCACATTTTCTTCCATCTAAATCATACAACAATTTGCTATAAAATGCGTATTTGAAATGAACAGTCTAGCAAGCTGATTCTTCTTCCAAATACCCACCCATTTTTCTCAACTAGCATGTGTTTTGTACCTACTGTGTGTCAGGTCCTATACTTGACACAGGCAATAGAAAAAGAAAAGAAGCTCTAAATTGGCTTATGGGGGGGGGGGGACATGATGGTAACAAAATGTCAATAACAATATAGTATGAGGTGTATAATAGAATGATGAACCACGATACAGTGTAAAAAATAAAATGTAGGGGCCCATAATTCAGACTGAATAGGACAAGGGAAGGTTTCCTGGAGTTAATGATAGCTAAGTTAAATCTCGAAAGTAATAGAAATCAGCCAGGCACAGTGGTAAAGAATGAACATTTTAGACATATGATGCAGCATACACAAAAGCAAAAAGAGATGAAGGTGCCTCACACCTTCAGAGAATAGCAAATGGTTCCACTTGGCTAGAACCAGGGGCAAAGAGAAGACTGCATAAGAATTCCTCTTTTGTAAAATAATTAAATAGGTTTATACTATACTTAAAAAGGACCTCCAATTAATCACACAGTAAAAATGATTAAAAAAAAAATACAAGAGGTGGCAGTGACAGTAATATAAGGACTAAAAGAAGAGGATCAATCCCAGACGGCCAAAATTGGGACAGAGAAGCATGAAAATAGATTGACCTTTGGTTTCTGGGAAGCAGATGAAAGTTTCTCTGTGGTCCCTTCAGCACAAATCAAGTCAGCCAAGGTGAAAGTCACCTGAAGCAACAGACATAAGTCACTGTGTGCATTTATTTTCCCTACCACAATCCAGAAGGAGGACCAAATCAATTCAGAATTCGTGGCTTTGCCTGCATGAGTGATAGCAGGTCGTTTTACGTGGGCCAAGTCCAGCACTGTATTTATTCAGCGTTGAAATGTAGTGAGGGAACAGGGAATTGGTTGACTTCCAGAATTATGAAATAAAACATTTGGCCACAAAATTCACCAAACGAACAACCGTCTTTTGAGGTTTGTTGTGGTAGCTGCATTTTGCATCAAGCCTACTTTGGGAAGTATAGGATTTTCATCTTATACTATATCACTTTGCTTCAGCCAATGAAAATCATCAATGTCAGAATGCGTATGATATTATGTATTACGAAATCCCCAGTCGTTTCCCTGAACCCCAACAGAAATCGATACCGGAATCACTCTAAAGGAGATTTGCTTTCAACACTGGCCCTCTCACCAGGACTGTGAGTCCCTAATTTTTTTTTTTAACTCCCCAAAGCCAATATTAACATAGACCTTGAAGTTCTATTCACTTAAATTCTGCCAGCCTTCTTTGTCAGCTGAGCTTGAAATTGGCTACCCAATGACTTAATAAGGTTATATTCTCTTTGCCTAATAAAATGGGTTGGGCCCACCCACTCTATCAGAATCTCCAAATTGGGAAGAAATATATCAAGTTGGTTTTAGTTTCCTCTGTGAATTGTTTGTAAATTCCATGGTGAATTCTAAAGTGTAATTTTAAAAACATGATTTTGAATAAAAGCTATAAATTACCATATTGTAACATAGCACAAGCAACTTCTTATTTTAGTATAGTAGGAATATCACTGTGTTTAGGATCAGACTGCTTTCTTCCCCCTAGCTCTGTAACTAACTACACTCTTTATATTGAACAAGTCAAGCTTCCTCATTCTTCAAATTCTTCCTGTGTAAAATAAGGTATATGAACTAGATGGCCCCTATGATTTGCTGAATGTTTAAACAAATATAGTTCACTCAAGGCTTCTATTAAAAAGAAATCTAGAGGCAAAACATATCTTACCATAAAGTCACAACATCAAATCATTTTTTAAATAGACTTTATAATGGCCTTAATAATAATAGCTTCAACTACCATGATATAGCATTTATCAAATGTCTACATGTTCACGTCACCATGCTAGATGTTAAGATATATCAAATAAACTAAACAGATGTGGTCCTGGCTGGACTCCTAGAAGCACAATAGATAAAAAGAGAAAATGGTTTCCCACATGAAACTGCTCCCTCAAAGGAGCTATTCTTCAGGCTTTTCCTTCAACATGATTCATGATGTGTAGTATTCTGTTCACTTCCAGGTTAAGAAAGAATAACCAAGAACAGAACTGACAAATTAAGTCAGTCAGTGCCACCTGCAGTTGGAACATTAACACGAACCCTACCATTTTTTGTAGGAAAATATAATGGAAACTGTTCAGAAGAAAATCAATGAAGCCATCAAATATTGGGCCGTAGTTACATAGAGTTTTCAGATGGAAGAGGTGTGGAGTATGAGATGAAAATCTGCACCTTAGTGCATTTAAACTCTTGGTAGGAAAACAAGAAGTATGATTATGAATTAAAATTGACTCCAGAAATTAGGTGCCATTTGCTTAATAGTTGAAGTTTTATATGCATGGAAATACTTATCAGTAAATATAAGACCTAATGATTGTCATACACTAAATATAGTCTATGAGCTGAATGTAAAATGACTACTGTGATCTTTCTAAATGCATCTGTGCTTTCAGTGAGACACATACATGGGATATCTTTCCATTTATTTGGGTCTTCTTAAAATGCTTTCATCAATGTCTTTTAGTTTCCAGGGCAGACTTTTACCTCCTTGGTTAAATATATGCCTAAGTATTTTATTTTCTTGGAGCAATTGTAAATGAGATTGTTTTCTTATTTTCCTTTTCAGATAGTTCATTGGTAGTACAGTGGAGCTTTTGTATATTGATTTTGTATCCTGCTACATAAATGAATTTGTTCATTAATTCTAAAAAATGTTAGTGGAGGATTTGGATTTACTATATAAAGAATCATCTCATCTGCAAAAAGTGATAAATTGACTTCTTCATTCCCAGCTTGGATGCTTCATTTCTTTCTCTTGCCTGATTGCTCTGACTAGAACTTCCAATGCTATGTTGAATTAATAGCGGTGAGAGGCAGCATCCGTGTCTTGTTCCTGATCTTAGAGGAAAAGTTTTCAAATTTTCACCATTAAGTATGATATTAGCTGAGTGTTTGTCATATATGGCATTTATTACATTGAGATACTTTCTTTCTCTACCCATTTTATTAGATGTTTTAATCATAAATGAATTTATAACTTTTCAAATGCTTTTTTTTCATCTACTGGTAAGATCATATGATTTTTACCTTTTATTTTGTTTACATGGTGTATCACATTGATTGATTTACATACACTGAACTATACTTGTGCTCCTAGAATGAACCCCACTTAATCATGATGTATACTGTTTTTAATGTGTTGTTGTATTCAGATTGCTGGTATTTTATTTAGAATTTTTGTATCTGTATTCATCAGAGATATTAGTTTATAGTTTTCTTTTTTGTGTCATCTTTACCAAGTTTTAGTATCAGTGTAATGTTGCCCTTATGAGTTAGGAAGTATTGCCTCTTCAAATTTTTGGAAGAGTCTGAGGAAGGGGGTATTAGATAATATTCGAATGTTTGGTAGAATTCATTAGTGAAGCCATCTGGTCCTGGACATTTGCTTTTGAGGAAGTCTGAGATACTCCGGTAATTGTTTCAATTTCCTTGTTATTGACTAGTTAGTGTATTTAGATTTTCCAGTTCATGATTCAGTCTAGGAAAGCTATATATTGCTGAGAAGTTGTTCATTTCTTCTAGGTTATTGAATTTTGTGGCACATATTCTTTCATAGTATTCTTGTATGATATTTTGTATTTCTGCAGTATTCATTGTAATGTCTCCTCTTTTATTTCTGATTTATTTGTGTCTTCTCTTTTTTTCCTTATTGAGTCTACCCCAGGGCTTTTCAATTTTATTAAGATATTTTAAGAACCAGTTCATTGTTGCATTAATTTTTTTCTATTGTCTTTTTATTCTCTATTTCATTTAATTCTACTCTAATTTTTATTATTTTCTTTTCTCTACTGACTTTGGACTTCATTTTGTTCTTTATCTAGTTCTTCAAGATGCAAAGTTGTTTATTTGTGATTTTTCTTGTTTCCTGAGATAGGCATGTAATGATATAAACTTCCCTTTGATTACTGTATCCCAAATGCTTTGAGATGGTGTATTGTCGTTCTCATGTGTTTCTATGTATATTTTGATCTCTCCATTTATTTTTTACTTGACCTACTTGTGTTTTAGTAGCATGTTGTTTAATCTCCACATATTTGTTGTTTCCCTTGCTTTCTTTTTGCAATTGATATTTAATTTCAAAGAATTGTAATCAGAAAATATACTTCATATGATTTCCCTCTACTTAAATATATTGAGGCTATTTTTGTGTCTCATCTTATGGTCTATTCTTGAGAATATTCCATGTGTACTATCAAAAAATGTATAATTTTGTGTTCTAGAATGAAAGGCTCTGTATATGTCAGTTATGTTCATTTGGTCTAATGAGTCATTTAAGAACAGTGTTTTTCAAATTGCTATTCTGTTTGAATGATCTATCCATAGTTGTCAATGAGGTATAGTGGTCCACTTCTATAATTGTTTTTGTCAGCATTTCCCTTTAGTTCTGTTAGTAGTTGCTTTAAATATTTTGGTGCTCCTTGATTGGGTGCATATATATAAAGTATTATGTCTTCTTGATGTACTGTTGCCTTTATCATTATAAAATGTCCATCTTTGTCTCTTGTTTACTTTTTTTGTCTTGAAATCTATTTCATCAGATATAAGTACAACTATATACACTGTTCTCTGAATTCCATTTGCTTGGAGTATCATTTTTCACTCTTTCACTTTGAGTCTATATTTATCTTTGCGCCTGAGATGTGTCTCCTGAAGGCAGCGTATTGTTGGGTTTTGTTTCTTGATACAATCTGTTACTTTGTGTTTTTTTATTCGCCACTTCAGTCCATTTTATCTTTTGTTTTCTAGTAGCTCTGTGGCTCCATTTTTTCTTTGCCTTTGTGTTTCTGTTTGTTATTTTAGTTTGGTGATATTCTATGTCTTTTTTCCCCTCTGTTTACTGCCATTTTTTTTATTTTATGTGTCTTAGTTCTGAATTTGTGTGTGTGTATTTACCATTAAGTTTATACAAAAAAAAAAGTTTTACATATACAGTAGTCCTTTTTCTTCTGAATGCATCTTATCTCTACTTCCCTTTGCAAATTCATACCTTTATGTACTCTCCTTTTATGTTTTTGTTGTCAAAAATTACCCCTATTCATGCTATTTGTTTCCAAGTTTCAGATGGCTATTGCTATCTTCCTCTTCTTTCTTTCTAAATGTTTTTACCTCTTTTAACTTTTATATTATATTTAAGTGTGTAGTTCCTTATTCTGAATAATGGTTTTAATTTCCTACTTTTGTTTGTCTGTTAGTCATTTTACTCATAGTTTTGTATTTTTTGTCCTTTTGCTTGAGATACAATTACCCGCCTTCAGCATTTTCTGTAATGCAGGCCTCATGGTGAAAAATTTCCTCAGCTTCTGTATGTCTCGAAAGGTCTTTATTTCTCCTTCATAGCTAAAGGATAACTTTGCTGGATATAGTATTATTGGCTTATAATTTCTCTCTTTTAATTGTTTGAATATTTAATTCACTTCCTCCTAGCTTGCAATGCCTCTGCTAAAAAATCTGTTGATAATTTAATGGGATTTTTTTTTTTTTTTTTTTTTGGTTACCATTCAATTTTCCCTGGCTGCCTTGAGAATACTTTCTTTTTCATTAATTTTTGACAGTTTTAATATAATGTACCTTGGAGAAAGCCTTTTGGGTTCAAGGTAATTAGGTGTTCTGCTTGTTTCTGGATTTGAGGATCCAGTTTTCTCCATAGGTTTGGGAAGTTCTTGTTGACTGCTGGAACAGGCTCTCTGTGTCATTTTCATTCTCTTCTCCTCTGGTATACCCTTAATCCTTACATGGCACTTTCTGATGGAGTCAGTCAGTTCTTGTAGAATTAATTAATTCTTTCTTTCCTTTTCTTTCTTTCTTTCTTTTCTTTTTTTGTTGTTGTTGTTGGGTTTTTTTTTTTTGTTTTTTTTTT
>PVKE010050996.1:0-10778 GCA_004027555.1 Craseonycteris thonglongyai
ATAAAGGCTCAGGGACAAGAATACATATAACCTACCTTCACTTAAATGCTTGGGAACTTTTGCTTCACAATAGCAAATGATGGATTCTAAGTAAATCAAGGGTCTATTTCTATTCCTATGGTTTCCACAGGTGTGAAGGCTTTATACAGAATCTTAATGGTGATTGCTTTGGGGTAATATTTCCTCTCAGGCATCCCAAAATGCTCTATGATATTAAAACTCTCCATATAAGAATTCAAAGCTAAATGTGTAATAACTGCTTAGTACTCAGCAAAATATTCTAAGGAAGAAGAATTAAAGAGGAAGAAAATAAAACAGGACCCACCATTTTACAGCATATAATTTAATTAGATGAAAGGAGATATATATACAGTACTTTGCAAACACCTCCTAAAGCACTTATACTTAATTAAAATTATTTGTCTTTGTACCTGTTTCCCAAGAAGACTATCAGTTATTGAGTTTACAGCCTGGGTCTTTCTTACTTGCAGATTCCTTGTGCTCAGCACAGAGCCTGGTACCATATTTATTAAATAAAGAAATAAGTGATTGTAAGATCTGTAGTAATACAGTATATATATGAGGTAAAAACTAATCCATGCTATGAATGTTTAGAACAGAGAAGTGGTAATATTACCTAGCGGTCCCAGAAATGGTCCCAGAAAAAAACTCAATCAACATGTGAAAGAGTTTCTCATGTACATAGAAAGATATAGGGACGATATTCACTTGAGTATGAGAAAAATAGGGAGCAAAAGACGGAACATGAATCACTGAAGTATTATTTACAATAGACAAGGCATGGAAGCAACCTAAGTGTCCATCAATGGATGCATGGATAAAGAAAATGTGGCATATACAATGGAATATTATTCAGCCATAAATAAAAAGGAAATCTTGCTATTTGTGACAACATAGATGGACACTGAGGCATTATGCTATGTAAAACAAGTCAGAGAAAGATATTGTATGATCTCACTTAGATGTAGAATCAAAAATGAAAAACAAACAAAATCAAACTTACAGAAGCAGAGAACTGATTGGTGGTTGCCAGAGGCTAGGTGTGGGGAGATGGGTTGGGCAAAATGGATGAAAGGTGTCAAAGATTTAAATTCCATTTATAAATAAATAAGTCATGGGGATATCACGCAGAGCCTGGTGATTATAGTTAGTAATACTGGATGACTATTTGAATGTTGATTTCATAAGTTCTCATCACAGTAAAAATACATTTGTAAATTGGTATAGTTATAAAAGTTAACTAGACTTATCATGGCGATTCAATATATATAAATATTGAATCACTATGTCATACACTTGAAACTAAAGATATATGCCAATTATATCTCAATTAAAAAGAAAACTTAAGTAAAATAAAGTCAACTAAATTACAGGACAAAAAAGAAATGTGGAAATGTACACCAAGAATGAGGAAGAAGAGACTAGCTAAGAAAAAGGCTCATAAATAGTGAGTTTAAATATTGGCTCTCTAGGAGTGGTGATTGTAAAATGTGCGCAAGGGGAAAGAATATAAACAAGCAGTCTCTGAGTATTTACCAGGTCTTTGCAAGGCATTTTATGTACATCACTCCATTTTTTTTTAAGGTTTTCCGTCCACACTTCACAAAGGAAGACACTAATCTTACCGAAAGCAAATAGCTTGTCTCAGGAAAAGGGGTTCTATTTGATTCCATGCTCTTTTTGTTTCCCCGCTGTGTCTTCTATTCTCTCAGAAACCTGATAGGTTTTCCTTGCAGGTCCCATACCTTTATGAATGTGTAGGACCCGAGATGTATACTCAGAGATAAACTGAATTTTCTCTAACTTCCAGTCTTCTTACATTTAAATATCATCTTCCCATTTATTTCTCTAACCAAATGTCAATTCTTTTAACAATTCTTAAAGAATTTGACCTTCGATTATTCATCCATCATCTCTTCATTTCACTCCCAGGAGAGAAGAGCCTAAAGTAAACACTGACTTTTGATGATGATGAAAATGATAACAAGGATAATGACACATTTGCAGGTTAGTTCCTCATTGTTCACAAATTTTGCAGAGTTCCAGATATATAACACTCAGGAGCTAAGAGCTCATAAATACAGTCCTCTAACAAGTTGAGGTTTCTCTCAGGTCAGATATAACTAGCACTATTCAATATTTATGAAGCAGCATTTTCCTTGTTGAGAATTTGCTATTTCTTCGGTGAAAGATATATTGAAATAGGACTTTGAGCAGCAGTGAGAAAAGCAGGCTCTGGTTAATGCCTCCTTAATTGGGTGGAGGTGAGTAAAGCCTTTATATAGGACTTCTGTGGTATTCTGCTTGGTAGGTGCCTGTCACACTATCTCAGAGGAGAAGTCTTTTCAGCAGGGATATTTGAATAGACTGTATAATTGATAGCATATGCGGGTAAAAGTTCCAACAGCTGGGGTCTCACACCTGTGCAACTCATGCCTACCCTACCTACCTCACTAGCCTATTGGGAAAGCAATTCATATAATAGCAAAAATACATGTGTATTCATAAATGCAAGGCAGTGTGATCAGCCTGAATTTTAGTATTCAACCATGATCCCACACATAGTTCCAAGCCTTCTGTATCCAACTCACTCCTAGTTCTGGCTCTTGCTAAGGTACTATCTTTATCTCTAAATTCTAACCCAAGGGTTTTGTATATACATACATATAACTACATGTGTGTATTTTTTTCAGATGCTTTGTAAGTACTTGTTTGTTTATTCATTAGTTAATTTATTCATTTAACATCATTTATTAAACTGCTACTATGTGCCAAAAATATTGTTAAATGATAAGGGTATAAATGTTAATAAAGTAACTGGAAAATCTCTAAATATACAAGCAACTTTCATTTAAAGCCAGTGTCTTTAAAACATTCTGCAAACAAAGGCAAATTAGTAGATACTTATAATGACAGACAAAATGAAGGTTCTGTAGCTGAAACAGAAGGAAGGAGTCCAGGGCCTGCCCTTAACCACTCACTGAGGTCAGCATATTGTTGTCCTGACCTCATAGATAAGAAAACTGAGATTTCACAAGGTAGGATAATCTGCTCCAGGTCACATGTTTCAATATTCTTTAATGTGTGTGTGTGGGGGCGGGGGGGACAGCATCAGTGAAACAAGTTGAAAGAATGTGGAAAAGGTGGCCAAGTATTCCTCTATTTCTTTCTTAATGCTGAGTTTTCAGAGCAATATAATCTACTAGTTGATAATGTATTTCCCCCACTTGCAAGGGGTGGGGGGTAAAGTTATTTATTTCAACTAAAATTGCCTCATCAATTGATCATCTTTAATAAATCCATAAGACTACCTTGGAAGAGTTAGAAAGATTCACTGTCTTTTATCTCTTACCTTCTGAATATTCTCTGTGGTAAACTGCAATGAATCCTATAATAATGTACCACAAAACTCTAAAGGACGTCTCAGGACCACTTCATAGCTAAAAGTCAAATCCTAATTATCATGCACAACTAAATAATTTCAGAATCTCACAAAATACAACTTTTTTGAAAGACTTTAAGTATTGCTGTGCAATAATGCAGCACTGACATATTTAAAAGATGTGTCTATGGTAACATGCACCTATTAATGGAAATTTCTAACACCCACGTTAATTCTTGAGCATTCAGTCACAAAATCAAATCTGAGGGGGAAAATATCTGCACAATATACTGATGTAAGAGCAAAGACAAATAGATGAGACTTTTCATGAGACATTTTGACCACCGTCAGTCACATCAGAGTTGAAGCTGCAAGGGAGTCACACTGAGAAGCACACACTTGCCTATAGCCTGCCTCAGAAAATCACCGGCAGTGGAACTCTGAGACCATTGTGTGTTACCGGTAACTCTTACAGAGACAACCTAAATTATGACGGTAATCCTCTTTGCATTTAGATTAAAAACACATTTCTAGTGAAAGTAGAAAATGTAAATTTTTAGAAAGACAGTAAAATGGCTATACTTAACAGCTTTATTTCACCTTGGAGATATACTATGTCCACATGATTCAGGGGAAGGCACACTGCACATACATCTACATGTAGCACAGTCTATAGCACATAACAAGTGCTCAGGCACAGGTATCCATCATCCTCATCATGATCAGCATCATTCCTGCATAAAAGCTGCTCACACTGAAAGCTGTTGAGCATCAGACAGCATCTACTAGAAAGAAGGTTGGGGCTCACCCAGTCTAGGCACCTAACTTTACAGAGGGGAAACGGGAAGGTGCCTTGGCGAATGTCAACCAGAAAGTTAATGGAAACTTTAAGAACCAGGACTTCTGTACTTCTCACATCTCTCACCTAAATTAATTTAAAAATATCAAGTTTGGAAAAAATATGCTTCCACTGAATGAAGCTAAGTGTATTACTCGTCAAAGCTTTCCAGAATAATTTTTTATAGAAAACATGGCTATAAAAAGGACATATTAAGAGAGCCTAACTTTATTAATTTTTAATCTAAAGAAAGAAATTCAGTTTATAATATATTTGTCTATATCCCCCCCCACCACCACACACACACATATATAACATAGAAAAGTGTATGATTGGAAATCATCTTTAAAACCTCTTTGGCTTACCCATTAAACTAAAATTCATATACAGCATTCAAAACAATTTTTAAATAACAGCTGAACCTTGCCATCTTTATAGAATATTTTCTGCTAAGGAATAGTTGTACTTAAGTTAATTGATCTTTGAAGTTTGATTGTGCTTCTATTTAACAATATTCATTACCCTCATTAAATTTTCATTAGTAAATGTACTGGCAATGAAGAGAAGAACACATAACTTAGTGTAGGCACTATTATTGGGCCCAATTTTATTTGTTTTCTACTCTGTGCTCCCAAATATAGCTCCTCCACTAAATAAAATAGAGACCCAAGAACACACTTTCCTTTACAACACACGGAGCCAGTGAAGGACAAAACAATATTCCCTACACCAACCACAGTGCATTTCAGATACCAGTGATTTTTTTTTATTATTAAATAGTTATTGATTGAATATAAAAATGTGCAGGAACTGATTTAAAAATCTCCATGTATTTTATTGGAATCTATTCTTGTGTATTTCATGAGGTAAGTAAGATTATACCTATTTTGCCGATGTAAAAATAGAGGCTCAGGTTAATCGTCAGTAAATATAGAAGTCTATTCCAGGCTTCTCAGATTTTAAAGCTAATGTGGAGATGGGCATTTAAACCAAAAATGAAATAGGTATTATCCAATGTATTATAAATATATATACGGTTATGCACGCACACACACATACACACACACACACGATTAATTACCTAAGGGACAGTCAGAATTATTTTTATATCCATGTCCTCAGTTAGGCCAAACAATTTATAATAATTCTTTGAAGGAAACTTTGATGTGTGTATTTTAGTATGATTTATACAGTAAAATTGGAGCATTCTGTGCATTATGTAAATAGATCATCAGATGCCTAAATATTGCCCAAGGTTGCAGTAATGCACCTACTACTGTCTGGCAAACTCGGCAAGTTTTCCCAGTACATCCTGCATCACATCTTCTTGGGAAAAATGTTAAACCCAATTTTATCCAGCACAGAAGTAAATGAGTTCAGGTGGGGCCCAAGGTCAGCATTCTGCTTCTCCCAAATAGTTGTTTCTTATAGTTCACATTTTTAGACTTTAGGAAAACTTCTGATATTGCTCAGCCACTCATACTACCTACCATCACATAATTATGAGACTAAATGTGACTACTTCTTCTTAAATACACAAATATGATCACATCACTATTACAGGTCGCTCCCCTTGCCCCTGCTACCTGTAAGATTCCACCTCCTTTACCTCCCCTCACCCCTCAAATATTAAGTCTCAGCAACTATGAATGACTGAAGGTCAAAATGGAGTGACTGAAGGTCAATACTGAATGACTTAAGATCTCCAAATATTCTATGCTATTCCAGGCATCTGTGTTTGCATGTATCTAGATTTCCCTCCACACCTTGTCTATTCATACCTGTCTTCCAAGTCTCAGTTGCTACCTCAAGTCTCATCATCCTTCAAATGTCAAATTCTACCTCTTCTATGTAGTCTTTCTTTTGTCCCTTGAAATATTTCAATTCCTATCTTCCAATGTCCCCACAGGAAACTATTAGTATAGTAATTATCTTATACTTACTACATATTTATCTGTTTCCCCCAGTCAACTATGAGCTCAGTAAATGTAGGGCTATGTCCTCTCAAGTATGAATGAAAATTCTTGGTGTTATCCTTGACATATAGTAATTATCCAAAAGGGTTTTGTTGAATTAATTAAAGGTAAAAATCCTAGGTGAGCAAGAGGTGTAGTGGATATGTTTCCATGGTGGAATCTTTCAAAGATGTAAGCTGCCTATGCTATGTAAGTAGATGTCAAATATTCTCTCTAAATTGAACCTGCAATTTGGTAAGAGGTGCGCCATCACAGGGGAAGTAATACGACACCCTCATTAAGGTAAAGGAGAAATAGAGCCTTGATGAATACCAACTGCAATATCTTTGCTGGGCTTAAATGACACAGGCTAGAGTCATTCAAGTGCTATGAATAAGGGGATGTCAGGATTGATGAGATTTTTTTTAATTCTATAATTTGGAACTTCTTAATTTTGTTCTTCTGTCAACTTCTGTTCATCCAGAATGATTGGCAATCAAACCTTATAAGGCAAATGTCTATAAAAAGTGAGAAGCCAGTAAACTGAGTTCCACTGTGCAGCCAGTCTTTTGAGGACATGCATTTCAAACACTAAAGGTAGTCTCTCCAGTTACTGATGTGAGGAAAACATACTGAAAATCTTGAATCTATAGGAAAAGGAAATAAGAATGTGTGAGGAGGTTGGTGACTAAGAGAGAGCCTCTTGTCTAAAAGTTGGAAAGAAATATGAGCAAGTTCGTATCTCACTCCTGTCCCCATTTAACCTGCCTTAGGAAAGTCATGAGTCAATTCACTTAACTTCCCTAAATCTGTTTCCACACCAGTAAATTGATAGTATATCTTCTTTGCAGGACTAGGAGAAATAAATAATATTAGTTTGTTCACTCAATAAGCATTTGATAAACTAGATACATACATATTTGATATTTATTGATGAGGCACATGATAGGCATATGTTGTATACTATCTGGTGGCAATAGTAAATGCATTCTTCTTTCATCGTAATTATCTTAAAACAGGAAAAAGTAATATATATTAATATAAATTTATTATTTATGTTACTTATATTAATTATATTGATATATATATTAACAAAATAAAAAATATATAATTCACACTGTGTGCATTAGTAACAAGCCACACTATATAATTCTGATAAAAACCAGGCCATCTGATTATAGCAGGGCCAGAGTCCAGTTGTTTACCTTTCTCCTCAGTGTCTCTGTCATGTGATGTGCTCCCTGAAGAACTGAGAGCAGAACACTAGGAGTCATGGAGCCATGGTTTAAAACCATCATAGAAAGCAATAGTTACTATTTTTGAAGAGGAAAAAATCTGACTGAAGTAGTTCTCTCAAATGGTTAGCTGAAAGTGTTGTGAAGGAAGCACCGGAAAATGAATCTATCAGTGGCAAGATGACCATCTGGAAGGCGATGCCATACTCCTGTTTTGTGAGGAGGAAGGATGGCTTTGAGAACTGAAACTGGAAGATATTTTTAGAGAGGCAGGTTTGGTGACAGACAGTATATAGAGTTAGTTATAATTTTATTTTGGACTAAAATTTTGGCTCGTCCATGGTCTTTCTAAAGATTTTTGTGTCACATGTAAATAAAGAAATTGGAAATTGAAAGGAATATTACATTTCTGATATAGAAAATATAAGAGATTTTCTATGATACATGGAAGAACCAGACAGGATTTTAAACATTCTGGAAACCTGCAGCAGAGGGCCATCAAAGATACAGAAAATAAATGAGAGGCTAAGATTTCTAGCCTAGGAGACTAGAAATTCATTAGTTCAACTGAAAGAAATAGAGTAGAAGAGGGCAATGGGTTGCCCCTGATCAGTCTTGCATATGATGAATTTGAGGTAATGGTAGGACTTACTGAACAAATGTCCTATAAGCAGATAGAATTACAAAATAGAAAAACAGAACAAAAACATCCTTTTAAGTTACTTCCCAAGGAATCAACAGATTATAAACATATTGCTTGCAATTCCAGCTCAATGTATTTAACAGAGCAAGAAATCTGTTTTTGCTATGGTATGAACATTACAAAATCTTAGACTGAATCTCACTTCATGAGAAATAAGACAACTATTGGAAACATGTCTTGAAAAGGTCACTTCATAAATGAAATATGCTGATTGGCAGTAAAAAATTACTTACTAAAGAATGGACCAGCCACAAGTCCTAAAAAGGTCAAAAAGACTGCCAAGGTGTCCCTGGTAGGAGAGACTAAGAACTAAACACAAAACAAATGAAGGTTGCTCTCTGGGGCAAGTGCTGACAAATATATTTAAGCAGGAAACTCATCAAAATAAGTTCATTCCTTATAGCAAGAGAATGTGGTTGATAGAAGATATGTCACTGGCCCATGGTTTAATTCATTTTCATTTCATAGAAGAGATGGACAAAAATTATACCTTTATTTAAGTATTTCTCTTATAAATCTAAGAAGTGACAAATGACTTTTTAAATAAACCTTATCTGGAGAATTTATAGACCCACAGATAATTAAGACCTACAACTATCATTTTTGGCTTCCAGTCAAATCATTTTGACTTCCTTCCAATTTTACATTTTCATGATTGGAAATTCCTCACAGCAATTACCACAAATTGAAAACTGTGTAACTTGGAAAAATTACACAAGTTCATTTCTGCAATCATCAAATTCATTGTTTCAGTAAAAAATATATAAACTGAACAACTATATTAAATTTTTGGTATTTTCTAGAAAGTTTTTAATAGGAGCTATTTCTCAGAATGAGCAACATGCATTCTGGTGGAATAATATTAAAAAGCTAATAAATAACCATAATTATTGTAAAATTATCCAAGAGAAACTTTTAGACAATCATGCTAAAGAATTAAGAAAACACATACACAAATATTTATACGAATAAAATATTTATATGAATATGGTAAGTTTCATTTACCATAGCAAAATATAAATATTCTAAACATCTAACTAAAGGGAACCAATTAAAAAGGGCAATGGGATATCAATGTAGTTCAATATAATGTGCCATTAAAATTATGTTTCTATAATAAAATGATATTATAGAATAATATTTGTAATATCTAATGTATATATAACACTGTATTCGGCAAAATGTATATTTTACAATAAATATTTGTGTATGTGTTTGTTTTTACACTGAAAAGGATGAATGAGGTGCACATACCAAAATAACAACAGTGGTTATTTCTGTGTGGTGAAGTGGTTCTTAACTTTGGGGTTAAGTTCCCCTTTGAGAGTGTGATGTAAGTTTTGGAGGAAGCCAGGACAGCTCTGCGGTTAAGTGCTCGCTTTGCAGCCCCTGGGACAGAGGATTGAGTCCTGGCTCTGGCCTGTGTGGACCCATATGCTGAACTGGGATGTGCTTCCCATGCGAGGGGCACCAGGTTCAGTTCCTGCCCCCAGTTTGGCCCATGGCTTGAGGGGGCGAGCCTCCCATGTGGGAGGCCCCCAGCCTAGTTCCTGTCCTGCTTGGCCCCAGCCCACCTGTGTGGAACAAAACCATGTTGAAAACTGATGACATACAACTATGCAGACTGCTCTTGGACCTTTCCCTTCTCTCTATCTCTGTTTCTCTCTGTCTGTCAGGAAAAAAAACAGTAAAATAAATCTTAAAAAAAAAAAGAGCTTTGAACTCTCACAAGGCCAAGACAACTAAAATTAGTCTAAAGGGTCAAGATATTTATAGATACCTTGGAGTCTATTCTTGAATTCTCTCATGAGCCTTTGGGGGGTAATAGTATTGTGAATATTATTTATTTCAGTTTCTATACATCTATAAATTAATAACAATTTTATTGGAATGTATGTTGTTGTAAAAAACAACCCCAATTTTTTTTTTAAGTATTGTAGCATTTCATAAACTGTTAAAATGCCTCTAATTCACTTGCCCAGCTATTACTCAGTGGAGCCAACAAATTATTTTATCACTTGTTTTATATATTATACAAAGAAATTAAGACAGAGAGCAATTTTCTGGTTTATTCAAGGTCACCCAACATCTTAGTGACAGCGTTGAGATTACAACATATTGCTCTCTAGGTTCTGGTTAGCCTACAGAATTGCAATAACTCCTAAGAGTTATAATTTTAAATGTAATGTTAACATTCCCAGGAACATTTCTTTACCTTTAATCTTTAGTTCTTTAGGAAAAATAATTCTTTGTTGGAACAAGGCTTTGTTATACGGGTAGAATATATATATAATATATGGTAATTTCTTTGATTGAAAGTCTCTCTATTTAAAGCCTGGAAATAGAAAACTGAAATAAAACTTTATTTTTCAATTGGAAAAGAAAAAAGTGCAGAGTATTTTCCCTTTTTTGCTCTAAGTTAATAAAAATCAGATTATCCATTATGCCTTAATAAAATTTGGGTTCATGAATAACAATTATTTAAGATTATTGAGGCAGCATGATCAAACAAAGAAGTGACATTTAGTCATCTTGGTTTTCTCATCTTCTGCTCCAGTCTCCAAAGTGAACACATAGGCATAGCTTCAGCCATGGTTAGGGAAGTCTAGGTAGGGGGCAGGGAATGCTACATTTGAGACCCCAG
>PVKE010050997.1:0-10782 GCA_004027555.1 Craseonycteris thonglongyai
GTGAAATTAGCATACTTGAAAAGCTGGAACAAATAGAGTACAAAGGAATAATATTTGATAGATGTTAAATTAGTATGGTGTGGAATTTTTAAATATTAGTAATTCCAAAGATGAATACTTAGATTATAAAAACAGGTATCAAAAAATACTATAATAGAAATAATATATAAAATCATATTAGAAAAAAGTGCACGAGATTAAAACAGCAGAATCTCCAAAGTTCCACTACTGACTCACCATGAGATTTTGACAATACACTTCTTAATCCTTGAGTTTAAATATCTGAAAAATTGGAATTATAATGCTTGCTACCTATTTCCAAGTAGGTTTCAAGGGCTAATAAAATGAGAAATTCAATGCCTGTGTAAAAGATTTAAGCTCAAATAATTACCTAAAATGTGTTCAAAGTAATACAATTTATAAGATAATTTGTAGGAATCACTACTACATTATTTTAAATATTTTTAGATTTATATATTCCAAAATCTAGTAAACAAAGATTTAATTTTTTCATTGTCTCTATACATGATATAACCATATAATGGCATCTTTCCAGATTAATAGATTGAGTAGATATATAAACAAATATTGATAGTGAATTTAAACTTCACTTATATTTTCAGATATTTTATACACTAATAAACTTATGATGATGAATAAAGTTAATACAGAAATGATTTATATCACTTAGAAAGTTGGTACACATAACCATATCAACTATAAGCCCTTTATTTCCTTTTTCTTTAAAAAAACTATACTATATATAAAAATATTACATCAGTTTCAAGTTTTTATTATTTTTTCTTTTGATTTCCTCATTTGCACTTTAATTGCAATCAATCTAATTAAAAACAAATATAATTATATGTTTAAGAAGTATACAGATAGTGGAAGCTTTTAGCTGACAGAGATTTATAAACTGAATGAATTTTGTGAAAATATTACAGATTATAATGATACGCTTAGAATACACATTTGAAGGTTTCTTACCTATACAAAAATTCTTAAGAAACTTAGTTTTCTGGATTATTTGGACTACCCTAAATAATCTAAAAGATTAGGAGAAAAAAATTATTTCAACTTTATTCTCTATATTAATTATTGACTTATGTTTTAGTAGGAAAAAACTGAATGTGAAAGATAGAGCGTGCTAGATATGAATCCATCACTACTCTTAGAAAATACTTTAGAAAAATTGTATGCTATGGTTTATGTGTTATTGCCAGAATTATGTATGCATATGGCAATATTTCAAGGGTCATTTAACTTTAATACTCAATTTAAAAAATAATGCTACTAAATTAATAGATATAATCGGCAACTTTTCCATCTAAATTCAAGATACTATTTAGAATTTAGGATGGTTTCACAATAGGAACACCCCCCCCCCCCCAGATGCGAACGTGTGCGCATGTGCGATTTCACCTAGAGAGTCAGGTTATGGGAAGCCCTTCTTACCCGAGCCTGCTGAAGAATGGCCTGCGCCTGCGCTTCCTGAGCAGAGATGGTTGGTCCTTTGGAACCATCGCCACCATAACGAAACTGAGGAAAGGCAACAAACTCCAAATTAGCTTTGATCGAATAGGTCCCTTAATTACTAGATAATAACCACGGACTTAAAATGCTGAGATTTTACAAAAGTCCAAGGTAACTCCATCATGAATCATGATACGACCTAGATTTTTTTCTTTCTAAATTCTCCTTCTGTCCACTAGTCAAATTCTCCGGACTATGCTTTACTGTTTGCAGAAGAGATTATAGAGACTTTTCCCATTTTAAATTCTATAATTTCTGACAAGTCTAGAATAAGTTATGCTTTTTAAAAAATCTACACATATACTATCAATTCTATTCACTCATATGTCAAAATTCTAAATGTAGTAAGTACAGTGTGGTTACATATCAATTCCTATGTTGTTGAGCAAAACTTTTGGAATCTCTATAAACAAAGAGAAAATCTTCCTTGAGAAATACTAATTTTGTATACCTTTTCTTAAATGATTACACTAACAAAACTGATCCTCTACATTCTTACATAAAATTCCAAAGTTTCTTTACAATTTTAACTCAAAATGCACCATGAGTCAATGTCTCACTGCATATAATTATTAATCAATATTATATTACATTTATATAGATTAATCTTTTTTTTCCCCAAGAAAACTAGGGTAACTTGAAAAAGGTACCTTGTGGTAAAGCAAATGATTTTTGAGCAATGAATAATGACACTATCGATCTATTTAAAAAAGTATCGGTTATTTCTATATGGTGATAAACAGCACATTAATATTATGTCAACACATGAAATGCATGTTAGTCATATGACTCATGATAAAGCATATGAGTGGCAATATTAAGAAAAATCCCTAAGCTTTGTTAGCAAAAGTGTAATCAAATAATGAAACTTTGATTATAAAGCAGAGATTGATATTTAGCCAAAAATTTAGTATAATTTCTCCTAATTTCCAAAGGCTGCTTCCTTTCAACTATCTCTACCTTGTACAATGGTTTTTGGTTGATTGCTCTGTAATAGGATTCAACATTTTTCAGCAATAAGATGACAAAATATCAAGTCATCTTAATGACAGTAAGAAAAAAACATACCGGTAACATTAGCATGGTACCAGGAGGCCCAGGTAGACCATCAGCTCCTGGTAAGCCAGGACGTCCTGGGGGACCCTAGGAAAGGAAGTAAATAAAATCATCAAAGTTAGTAAATAAATAAAACAATCAAATTCATTAGAATTTGAATAACTTTTAATAAGTCTACATTATCGAATTTGCATTTGTCTTCTCCTTTGCTAACTTTCTCTAGAAAGTTATACCTAGAAAGTATACCTAGAAAGGGTTGTATTTCATTGCTCTAGTTATATATATTGTTTAAAAAAAGCACAAAATTATTGGCTACATAAGGATGGGCAAGAAAAGGGGGAAGATAATTTCAAGAAGATTTCAGAGAGATTTAACATAAATGATCTGTTCCACCATGTGACACAGGTTGTGATCCCCAAATTAGAATTCAGGGTAATTAATTCTATCAGTATCCAACTAAATACCCGTGGAAGTTCCTGGAAAATATGTTTAAATTCAAAGTGAAAAACTGTGTCTAAAGTAATGGGTTCATATCAACATGGAAACTGATTGAAAATAAAAATTTTCTTACTAGCTACCACAAAGATAAAAATGAATATTCTTTACCCACATATTTATTTTTTAATAATTTATTTTTTTCAGTTATAGCTGACAGTCAGTATTATTTGGTATTAGTTTCAGGTGTACAGCATAGTGGTTAGATATTTATATAATTTATGCAGTGCAATCCCCCAATTAGTCTAGTACCCACATGGCACTATATTGTTATTGCAACATTATTGACTATTCTTTATGCTGTACTTTACAACCCTGTGACTGTTTTATAAATACCAATTTGTATTTCTCAATACCTTCACCTTTTTACCCAGCTTCATAACGCCCTCCCCTCTGGCAATTATCAGTTTGTTCCCTGTATCTATGAGTCTGTTTCTGTTTTATTTTTTCATTCATTTTGTTTTTTAGATTCCACATATAAGTGAGATCAGAGAGTCCCTCCCACTCTGACTTATTTCACTTAGCATAATCCATGTCATCGCAATTGGTAAAATTCCATTTTTTATAGCACAGTAATAGTCCATTGCGTATAATATGTATTATCTCCACTTTGAAAATTAAATAATTTATTTATTTTTAACATTCAATATTATTTTATATTGATTTCAGGTGTACAGCACAGTGGTTAGACCTTTATATAATTTAAATATATTTTTATTTATTTATTTTTATTTTTGACAGAGAGAGAGAGAGAGAGAGAGAGAGAGAGAGAGAGATACAGAGACAGAGAGAGAACTGAATTGGGGGAACTCCCAGTTCAGCACATGGTTCCGCACAGGCCGGGGACGGGATTCGATCCTCGGTCCCCAGTGCTGCAAAGTGAGCGCTTAACCCACTGAGCCATCCCGGCTTCCCCCCTTTATATAATTTAAGAAGTGATCCCCCTGATTAGTCATTATGCATAGTTATTACCATAATATTAACTATTATATATATACTCTCTATGCTTTAATTTACATCTCCATGACTATTTTGTAACTAGCAGTTTGTACTTCTTAATCTCTGCATTTTTCATCCTGCCGCCACCCCAATCCCACTGCCATCTATAACATCAATAAATCTAGTACTGGTACCCATCTGGCACCATACATCGTTACTACAATATTATTGACTATATTGCTTGTGGCACACCTTATATACCCATGAGTACTGTATGACAACCAATTTGTACTTATTAGTCCCTTCTTCTTTTTCATCCACTCCCCCAAACCCCCTTCGATCTGGCAACCATCAAAACGTTCTCCATATCTATAACTTTGTTTTATTTGTTTATTTTGTTCTTTAGATTTCATATATAAGCAAAATCACATGGACTCTATCTTTCTCTGCCTGACACACTCCATTCAGCACAATACCCTCCAGGTCCATACCAAGGCTGCTGCAAAAGGCAAAAACCCATTCTCTTCCATAATTGAGCAATAATTCACTGTACGTATTTACCACCTCCTTTACCCATCCATCCATCGGCATTTTACCCAGGCTGCCTCCACATCTTGGCCATTGTAAACAATGTTGCAAAGAACTTATAGATGTACCTGTCCCCTCAAAGTAGCATTTTGGGTTTCTTCAGATAAATACCCAGAGGTGGGATTACTGAGCCTTTCTTTAGTTATCTCTTGTTATTGCCTGTGTTTTAAAGTCTAATTTGTCAGGTATAAGTATTCTTACTCCAGCTTTATTGTTCATTTGGTTAGTTTCATTTTCATGAAACTAAGTCTTGCACGTGCCTTTTGATCGGAAGTGAGTCTTTTGTAGACAGCATATGTAAGTTTTGTTTTCTTACCCATTCATCCATCCTTTTTTTTAATAGGAATATTTAATTCATTAACATTTAAAGTAACTGTTGATAGCTATGTAGTTACTGCTATTTTTACTCCTTATTTTTTATGTTTATTTTATTTTGTGTCGAAGTACTTCTAATACTAATTTGGTGATAATGAACTCTTTTAGCTTTTTCTTGAAGCTTT
The DNA here is from genome assembly GCA_004027555.1 of Craseonycteris thonglongyai. Classification (NCBI taxonomy): domain Eukaryota; kingdom Metazoa; phylum Chordata; class Mammalia; order Chiroptera; family Craseonycteridae; genus Craseonycteris; species Craseonycteris thonglongyai. Next base: position 5,115 of record PVKE010050997.1, read on the forward strand.
TTACCTGTCCTTTGATTCTAAATGATAGCTTTGTTGGGTAGAATAATGTTGGTTGTAGGTTCTTGCTTTATAGCACTTTGAATATTTCATACCTATCCCTCCTGGCATGCAAAGTTTCTATTTAGAAATCAGCTGACATTCTTATGGAAGCTCCTTTGTAGGTAACTAACTGCTTTTCTCTTGCCACTTTTTAGATTCTCTCTTTGTCTCTAAGCTTTGGCATTTTAATTACGATGTGGTTTGGTGTGGGCCTCTGAGTGTATCATGTTTGGAACTTAATGTGTTTTTTCAGTTTGTATACCTATTTTTTATGCCAGGTTAGGGAATTTTTTGTCATTATCTCTTCAAGTAGGTTTTCAATTCCTTGCATCCTCTCTTCTCCTCCTTGTACCCCTATGATGTGAATGTTGGCAACTTGTAGTCCCAGAGGCCTCTTAAACTATCTTCAGTTCTTTTGATTCTTTTTTTTTTCTTTTTCTTTCACTCTTTTTTGGCTGTTATGATTGAGCATTTTCTGCTAACTTGTTTCCTAAATCACTGATTCAATGCTCTGCTTCATCTAATTTACTGCTGATTGCCTCTAACGTAGTGTAGTCTTCACTTCAGTTATTGTTTGCTTTATTGCTGACTGGTCCTTTTTTATGTTTTCTTTTTCATTTTTATGTTTCATGTCAGTGTGCTGAAGTTCTCCCTGAGATCGTTGAGCATCCTTATAACCAATGAATGGAATTCAGTATCTCTTGGATAGCTTGTCTTCATTTTGTTTCATTCTTTTTCTGGAGGTTTGTTCTATTCTTTCACTTGGGACATGCTTCTTTATCACCATTTTGGCTGCCTCCTGTGTGTTTCTATGTATTAGGCAGGGCTGCTATGTAGGCTGACCAGATGCTCCATTTTAAATAGGACAGAAAACAACAGTACTGTGTCATTTGAAACAGTATGTCTGCTCAGTCTACTGACACCTTGAATTTAGCCCAGTGAAACTAGGCTGACTATACATATTGTTTGAAATAGGACAATACCATTGCTTTCTGTCCCATTTAAAATGGGCATCTGGTTAGCCTATAGCTAGGGCTTCTGGTCTTAGTAGAGCAGCCTATATAATAGGTTTTCTGGTGGTCCCAGTGCTACAGTCTTCCCGATCACCTGAGCCAAGTGCTTCAGACGTGTCCCTTGTGTGGGTTGTGTTTGCCCTTATGTTGTAGTTGAGCCTTGGTTGCTATTTACACATTAATTGGCGGGATTGACCCTCAGATGGATTGGTTTTGAGGACTGGCCATGATCACAGTGGAGGAACTATGGTACTGACACCACAAAGCAGGGTTTGCTTTAGTGGGAGATCTGGTGCCTGCCCCTTCTGCCCTTTGGGTGTGCCAATCTTGGAGGCAGCTGGGTGATTTTCCAGTTTGGTCAAAATCTAGCCTCTGGGCATGCCAGCCTTGGGGCCTCCTAGGATGGGACCTGCTGCCAGCCAAGTTCAGCCATAGCCTATGCCCTGCCTGTGACCACCTGGAATTAGCCATAAAGCAATGTGCAGATGGCTGCCACCCACACTGGGCTTGGAGGCACCTCAAGAGGCCAAACCATGATCAGAGGCTGGCTGTCACTTGTGCTGAGTGTATAACTGCTCAATCAGAGGTACAAGACACACTAAGGCCAGATGCTGCTTGTTTGGGTTTTGTGAACGGTTGAGAGATTTTAGGAAAGTCCGCAGCATGAGCTCCAACAGGTTGTTTGTACCAAAAAATAAAAAAGCCACTGGAAGTGGCTTGGACGTGCCAGAAAGTTGGGTGAGCTGTGATCTCAGGGAATCGCTAGGGCAGGGCTGATGAAAAGTGATAGTCAGTTTGATGGAGACTCAGATATGGTGGCCCCGTGTGTCTGCACACTGGAAGGGGGAGAGTCCAACAAAGAACGAATGGCTTCTGCCAGCTCCTCCCTCTGGGAGAAAGGGCCCGTCTAGCCCTTGTCCTGAAGCTAGACAACTCAGTTCCTCCCTGGATGTCCCTGGCACCTTTTGAGCTGCTGCCCTAGCACTGGAGCTCAGAGTGAGGGAGTCTGTTAGCAAGCATGTCTGTGCATGGGTCTTCTAAGAGAAATGCCTGGAACTACAGCCCCCTTATCAGTCAGCAACAATCTTTGTTGGTTTTCACAGCCAGAAGTTATGGGGATTTCTCTCCCTGGGACTGGAACCCTTCACTGGGGAGCCTCATGTGGGGCTGGGCCCCTTGATTCTCCAGGAGAGAATTTCTGCATCCAAAATACGTTTATTAACTTTTAATGGTCACAAATGGGTGAGGGACCAACTCGTGCCATGCTTCTGCTCCTCCTCTAGTCTCAAGGTGGCTTCTTCTATATGTCTATAGTTGTGTGGCTTCAGTTCAGCTAGACTTCAGGCAACTCTCAATGCTGGTTGTTCTGTAGTTTAGTTGTAATTGATGTGGTCATGACAGGAAGTGAGCACAGTGCTTATCTAAGCTGCTATCTTGACCAGATATCCATACTACTTCTTCTTTAGCTAATTATCCATTGATGGGTACTTGGGTTGCTTCTATATCTTGGCTATTGTAAATAGTATAGCAATCAACATAGGAGTGCATATCTTTTCAAATTAGTGTTTTGGGTTTCTTCAGATAAATGCCCAGAAGTGGAATTGCTGGGTCATAAAGCAATTCTTTCTACTCTATTTTCAATTTTTTGAGGAATCTCCAAACCATTTTCCATGGTGGTTGTATCAACATAAAATCCCACCAACAGTGCATAAGGGTTCCTTTTTCATCCCCAACACTTGTTATGTGCTGATTTATTGATGAGAGACATTCTGACGTGTGAGGTGACATCTCATTTTAGTTTTAATTTGCATTTCTCTTGATTAGTGGCATTGAGCATCTTTTCATATGTCTATTGGCCATGTGTATGTCTTCTTTGGAGAAATGTCTGTTCAGGCCTTCTGCTCGACTTTTAATTATGTTGTTTGGATTTTTGGTATTAAGTTATATGAGTTCTTTATAAATTTTGGATATTAGTACTTTATCAGATATTATCCAATGATATATCTGATAAAACATTAATATCTTCACCCTCACTTAAAAAATCCTATTTAGAAAAATTAAGCAAAATGTTGCACAACATTGAATTGATAGACTACTCCCACCCACTGAAAAGGTTAACATGTTAAACTTGTAGAATATATTTTAATTTTTAAATCTATATTAGATTCTTTTTTTGCGAGGAGTACCTTCACTTACCCTCTCACCAGGGTCACCCGGGGGTCCAGAGGGGCCTTGTAGACCTGGAGGACCCATAAGACCCTATAGAGAAATAAACCATTATCTGAGTTAGATTCCTGATCTCATTAGTATTTCAGGCAAATTCATCACACCCAAATCAAAGAAGAACTCATTTATATTTCATAAATATAAAATTGTCCCTCAAACAATTGCCCCATGTATCTTCCTATGAAGAAACAACATATGTATATAGGGACTGCTATGTAGATATCTCAACTCATCCTCCATGAACTTGCTCTCAGAATGAAGGTAGACATTCCAAGGAAAAACAGGAAAGCAGAATTTGCCAATGTAAAATCCCTGAGGTAGAAGTTGGTTCCCAGTTCTTATTGATAAAATGATAGACTTATACAATAAGACCTCAAAAATGTGAAAGCAAAGTCGAAATGTAGAAACCATTCAGCTTACATGCATTCTCATATTTTCTTTTGTGGGTAAAAGCATTTAAGGCATCAGTATCACATACTTATTTCAGATGACAAGAATTTAATTAATTCCGCAAAAGACAGATGATTTCTTAGAAAGCCAGATCAGTACAACTACCTGAGAATAAAGACATACTGAGTGAAATCAGCCTTACTAGGAAAGGACAATGAAAGCTGATAATTGCTCCATTCAGAAGCACAGATAAGACTGCCACCGTCTACTTAGAATTCTCAGCTTTATTCATTGAGCTATAGCTATACCTCTTTATTAAAAATTAGGATGGCCTTCCTTTTTTTTTTTTTTTTTTTTAGTTTCTTAATTTTCAAGTAGAAAGTTGAAAATGACCTTAGAAGATACAAAGATATTTGAGCAACAAAAATAATATATTTGTTTTAAATTTTATTCAGCTTTTCTCAATAAAATGTCATTTGGATAGGCAAATCAGAAAGCAATTGAAGGCCACCAGGTCTTCTGAACAAATATTTGCCTCTATAATTTAACACTAAAATTATTTTTAAATGCATAATTTGATAATGTAATAGAAATCTTACATCTGATTATTTAAAAATTAAGATAAAAATAATCTTAAAATATTTACATACCGCAGGTCCTGCTGGCCCTGGCGGTCCTTCAATAAGCATACCCTGTAATAAAAGAAAAAAAAAGACAAAGAATCACTACCAGGGAAATGTAACCCCAACCTCTTATCTAAATGGCTCTAAGAAAGTGCCACATCATCACACTTAAAAAAGTGAATTCTTTATTCCTACCACTTAAAACCAATTACAAACTTTTTTGCATAAGAGAGGGAGGAAATTCAAAATAATAAAAAACACAGTCCCTGTCCTGAGAGAATCTATGAATTAGAAAGGTAATCAATATTCAGATAAGCAATATTACAAGAAGGATGTGCTAAGTTCTCCCACGAAGGACAAAGCAGGCATTTGATCAAGTTTTCCCTTGCATTTAAATAATTCTGGGCACACAGCAGGCCCTTAATAAATATTGGCTGCATAGAAGAATGGAGGTCACACACAAGCACTTAAATTCAGAATAGGAGAGAAAAGTTCAGACAGTAGAATCAGGGAAAAATATGAGATGAGCTCTTAAGTAAACAAGATAATATAGTACTACTTCAGCATAAGAACCCAGTTCTAAAAAGTTTGTGATTCTACTGCTGAACATTGTTTTATCGTTTAAAAAGTTGGCTGTCAATATTTTTAAAAAAGGGCAAATTCATTCTGAAAAATTTTAAAGCCCTTGGTAAGAATGTGGCATACTTTCTCAGATTTTGGAATAGTGGAGTTGATAGCTAAAAGTGTCCTTGAAGGTGTTATCTTGTTCATTTTAATCTCCTTTTTAAAAAATTGTGTCCTTGTAATTTCTGAAATTATTTTTATGATCTCAAAGTAAAAAATTAAACCTACTACTTTACTTCTAATGCAATACTTTTTTCAAGTTACTGATTAGGGAGAACAATAATTAAATTGTTTTCCAGTAGGAATTTGTTTATTGCCAATATCTTGAGTGGTGAGAAAATTAATATAAATTTTGAAAATCACTTTTGGAGTAAATTGGAGCTCTTTAAATGGAAGATAGGAAAATAAATTTTTTTAAAGTTTTCATATTATTACATGATGTTATTTGGCTGCAAAGCCTAGTAAGTCAAATAATATATTTCTAAGCATGTCAAGTCATAGAAATAAGAGGGAAAATCACTGAATTAGAAACTACAAGAGCCCAAGTCTGGTTGTATCTCTACCACCAAACACTTATACATCAGGAAAGTTACTTAAAACTTTTAAATCTCAGGTTTCTTAGTTGTAAAATGAGAGAATTAGACTAGATGAATTTCAACTACTTTCAAATTCAAGATTCCATATCTCCATATTTTTAGGGTAATTAAAATCCCACTTTCCAGAAATGACCTTACTAATTCACTTATTTGTGGC
>PVKE010050998.1:0-10779 GCA_004027555.1 Craseonycteris thonglongyai
AGAGACAGAGAGAGAACTGAACTGGGGGAGCTCCCAGTTCAGCATATGGTTCCACAAGTGCCGCGGCCGGGATTTGATCCCCAGTCCTCAGCGCTGCAAAGTGAGAGCTTAACCCACTGAGCCATCCTGGCTTCCCCTCTCTTAGTTTCTTTTCTCTGAGAATGTATTTATTTTCTCTTCATTTCCAAATGATATTTGCATTTAAGAAAGAACCATGAACCAAACAAATCTAATAGACATTCATAGAGCATTTCACCCAAAAGCAGTATAATATATATTCTTTCAAGATATGCGGTTTTCAAATATTTTCTTCCAGTTTTTACCTTCTATTTTCATTCCCTTAACATTTTATATTTGTGTGGTTATGCAAATCATATATGAAATTAAATTATATAGAAGGACACACATATAAACACAAATAATGCATGTAAAAAGTGTTGAAAACTGCATACAGTTAGTAGTCTAGTCTAATATTGTATTCTATTAGTTTCCTAGGTACCATAACAAAGTACCACAAATCAGGTGGCTTAAAACAACAGGAATGTGCTATCTCACAGCTTTCGAGACCAGAAGTCTCAAATCAAGGTGTGTCAGCAAGGCTGCACTCCCTCTGAAACCAACATGGGAAAATCCTCCCTCACCTCTTCCTGCTTCTGATGGTTTGCTGGCAATCCTTGGCATTCCTTGGCTTGCAGCTGCATCATTAAAATATCTGCCTTTGTCATCATATGGAATTTTTCTTGTATGTTTCTGTGTTCACATGACCTTTTTCTTGTAATGACAGCCATATTTGAGTAGGACTCCCATATGACTCATCATAACTTACTACATCTGCAACAACCAAATTTCCAACTGAGCAGTCAGGACTCTGACATATATAATAGGTACCATGTGAATTCTATTTTTGATATTGTACTATAGTTGTATAAAATATTGCCATTGAGGGAAGCTGGATGAAGGGACATTGGATTCTGTGTACCAATTTTACAGCTTTCTATGAGTCTATAACTATACCAAAATAAAATATTTAATTATTTTACTCTATAAACAAACATCATGCAAATGTCTCACTCCATTTTTCATTCTTCATTGACACATTTTGGGGTTTTACATTTCCAACTGTTTTTGACAGGGAATTAATTTTCTCCTGCATTTTTCTGTGGTTTACCCCAAGTGTTTGCTGAATGTATAATATGTTTTTAAATAATCTGGTCAGCAACTCTGAGACTTTGTTGGGATTTCTCTTCTCATTGCAATCCCTTCTAAGAATTTTACAAATAAATCACCAAGCCTCCCAAGAAATGATGGTCGAAAGTTTCTCAACCCTGCAGATGGGAGATGCCACTATAGTTCTAAAAAATGTTTACCCCTCTCTAGTCTCAAGTTACTGTGGTCTGAGCTGGGAGAAATGGTGATATTTTCTTGACCTTCTTTAGGGAATACTTGAGAGATCGTTCCTGATCTCAAGTGGCTGGATTTTGTGGTTCCTGTAAATTCCTGGATATGATCTGATGGGAACTAAAGAATGTAACCACGTGAAGTGGAGCCCACAGGACTATGGGCTTAAGTCTCTCCCTCTTCTGCTTACTCAAGTGTATGAGACTAGATATGCTGACTCTAAGGAGAATGTGCTGCAGCCTTGAGCCCACGGTTTGTCACCCATACCACGGACTCAGGATGGGATTCCAGGACCCAGGCCAGTCAAGGAGTTAGGCCGTGGCAGAGAAAACAAGTAGCCCCAGTAGTTGTAATAAAATCATGGGGAGATAGAAGTAGGAGCCCTGTGTTAGCTTTCTTTCTTTTTTTTCTGTTAAATTTATTGGAGTGACATTAATTGATAGCAATTACATTGTTTACAGGTGGACAATTCTACATTACATTGTCTATACGTCTCATTATGTGCTCACCACCCAGGATCAGCTCACTTTCCATCACCATATATTTGATGTCCTCTCCCAACTCACCACCCGCCCCCCAAGCTCTCCCACCCACCTCTCCTCTTACCCTCAGGTAACTACTAAATTATTGACTGTGCCCATGAGTCTTTGTTTCTTTGTTCCTTTCAGTTTTATATTCCACCTATAAGTGAAGTTATATGTTTCTTAATTTTTTCATTCTGACTTATTTCGCTTAATAAGATGTTTTCAAGATCCGTCCACATTGTCACACATTGCTGTATTTCATCTTTTCTTATTGCTGAGTAGTATTCAATTGTATAAATGTATCACAACTTCTTTATCCAGTCATCTATCAGAAGACACTTTGGTTGATTCCATGACTTGGCCATCGTGTACAGTGCTGCAATGAACATTGTGTTACTATATGTTTGCAGATTAAGGTTTTTTGGTTTTTTGGGTAGATGCCCAGTAGAGGGATGGCTGGGTCATATGGTAATTTCATTCCTAGATTTTTGAGGAATCTCCACACTGCCTTCCACAGTGGTTGTACAGATTTACATTCCCACTAGCAGTGTATGAGGGTTCCTTTTTCTCCACAGCCTCTCTAGCACTTGTTATTCCTTATCTTGTTGATTATAGCCATTCTAAGAGGTATGCGGTGGTATCTCATTGTGGTTTTAATTTTTATTTCCCTAATTGCTAGTGATGTTGAGCATTTTTTCATGTATCTATTGGCTGTTTGTATGTCTTCAGAAAAAAAGTGTCTGTTTAGGTCTTCTGCCTGTTTTTTTTGTTGTTGTTTTTTTTTTAATATATTTTTACTTATTTATTTATTTAGACAGAGGAGAGAGAGAGATAGATATACAGAGACAGAGAGAGAACTGAACTAGGGGAGCTCCCAGTTCAGCACATGGGTCCGCACGGGCCGGGGCCGGGATTTGATCCTCGGTCCCTGGCGCTGCAAAGTGAGCGCTTAACCCACTGAGCCATCCCGGCTTCCCCAAAAAACAACCTTTTTTTTTAATTTATTTTTGACAGAGAGAGACAGAGAGAGAACTGAACTGGGGGAGCTCCCAGTTCAGCATATGGTTCCACACAGGCCGGGGACGGGATTTGATCCCCAGTCCCCGGCGCTGCAAAGTGAGCGCTTAACCCACTGAGCCATCCCGGCCTCCTGCCTGTTTTTTAATTGGATCACTTGGGTTTTTTTTGTTGTTGTTGAGCTTTATGGAGTTCTTTATATATTTTTTATATTAGCCCCTTATCAGAGGCATTGTTTGCAAATATTTTCTCCCATTCAGTTGGTTTCTTTTTTACTTTGTTGACAGTGTCCTTTGCTGTCCAGAAGCTTTTGAGTTTGATATAGTCCCGTTCATTTAATTTTGCTTTTACTTCTCTTGCCTTTGGGTACAAGTTTATAAAGTGCTCTCTGAGCCCAAGGTCTATAAGTTTAGTGCCGATGCCTTCTTCCATGCACTTTATAGTTTTGGATCTTATGCAGAGGTCTTTTATACACTTTGAGTTAATATTGGTATATGGTTTTCCAATTTTCCCAACGCCATTTACTGAAGAGGCTTTCTTTTCCCCATTGTATATTTTTTGCTTCTTAATCAAAGATTATCTGTCTACATATTTGTGGGCTTATTTCTGGGTTTTCAATTCTGTTCCATTGGTTTGTATGTCTGTTTCTCTGCCAGTACCAAGCTGTTTTGTTTATTGATGCTTTGTATTATAGCCTGAAGTCAGGGAGCGTAATGCCTCCAGCTTTTTTTTTTTTGGAGGATTGCTTTGGCAATTTGGGGCCTTTTGTGGTTCTGTATGAATCTAATAATTTTTTTATCTTTTTCTTGAAAGAATGTCTGTGGGATTTTTATGGGAATTGTGTTAAATGTGTATATTGCTTTGGGTAATATGGCCATTTTTAATTATGTTGATTCTTCCAATCCATGAACATGGAGTATCCTTCAATTTCTTTGTATTTTCTTCTATTTCTTTTAATACTGTCTTATAGTTTTCCATGTATAAGACCTTCACATTCTTTGTTAAGTTTATTCCTAAGTATTTTATTTTTGTTTTGATCACAAATGGTATAGTTATTCTCATTTCTTTTTCTGAAGCTCCATTATTTGTAAATAAAAAAGATGTGTATTTTTGCACATTTACTTTGTGTCCTGCAATTTTACTATATTCATTTATTATTTCTAACAGTTTTCCAGTAGAGTCTTTAGGGTTTTTTATATAAAGGATCATATCACCTGCAAAAAGTGACAGTTTAACTTCTTCTATTCCAATTTGGATGCCTCTGTGTTAGCTTTCTATAGCTATATAATTCATTCCCACTAACTCAGCAGCTGGACATAGAGTGTGTTTCTCATAGTTTCTGAAAGTCAGAAGTCTGGACGGGTCTCTCATAAGCTGAAATCAAGGTGTTGGCCTGGCTGTATTCCCTTCTAGAGCTCAGGGTCCACTTCCAAGCTCATGTGGTTGTTGGCCAAATTTAACTCCTTGCAAATGTAGGACTGTGGTCCCAGCTTTCTTGCCAGCTGGGGGTTGTTGGCTAAAGGTTGTTGTAAGCTCCTAGGGGCCTCACTCAGCTTCCTGCCTATAGCCCACCTGCAGGCCCCCTCACAGCATGGCCACTTGCTTCCTCAAGGTCAACAGGAAGGGCTCTCTCATGTTTGGAGTCTCTCTTTAGGAAGGCACAGTTCCTTTTAAGAGCTCAGGTGATCTCCTTTTTACTGTAATTATTCGAAGTCAACTGATTAGAGACCTCAACTTCATTTGTAAACTGATCTGCACCTTTAAAACATAATCTTGGGAGTTAAATTCATCATATTCACAGTCTTGTTCTCTCTGAAGGGGAGGGGATTTTTCAGAGCCTTTACACCATGGGGTTGAAATCTTTGGGGCCTCTCATGTTTCTGCCCACTACAATATGGGACCACAAAAGAATGGCTTGAAATGCAGGGCCTAGTGCTGGTTGGAGCCCAGGACAGTGCAGCTGGCAAACTCTGCAGCAGAAGGCAGGAAAGGCAAACAAGGCACAGTCTAATTCTCTATTAATCCAAAGCCAAATGGGTCAAGGATGAGCCAAAACTCAGACACTCTACAGCACTTCGAGTCCTAAGCCAAGTGGATCACAGACATAAATAGCTGTGCAGAAACTTAAGAATCCCGTGCTAGAGTTTTTCACATAAGTCACCAAACCTTGGAAAGAAAGGCTAATGATTTTTCAATGGTACAAATAGGAAAAGGTGCCATAATTCTTAAAAATAGCCACTTTTCTCTATTGTCCAGTTAGTGTGTCCTAAACCTGGAGAAAGAGTGGCATTTTCTGGGGATGCCTGGATAGCTCAGCAATTGAGCACTTGCCTCCCAATTATGAGGTCTAGGGTTCGATTCCTGGCCCTGGCACATGCATACCCATACACTGAACTCTGGCATAACTGGTAACTGCTGGGATGGCTTGCCAGTGAGGGTTCTCACCTCCCATTCGAGAGGCCCCCCAGTTCAATTCCTGCCCTGCACATCCCCACATCCACTTGTGTGGAATGAAACTGTGTCACAACTAAGGATGTACAACTATGGAGACTGCTCTGGGTTCTTCCTCTTTATCTATCATCTATCTATCTATCTATCTATCTATCTATCTATCTATCATCTCCTCTCAAAAACAAAAGAAATGTTTTTTAAAAAATGAGTGGCATTTTCTGACCCAGGTTGGGAAAAACAGCTGCTGGCATTCTTTGCACCCATAAGAATAGGCTCAGACACCTGCTGGCTGGGCTGGCAGATGGCAGAGACAGGGTAGGCTCCTCAGAGACTAGAGCCTGGACACTGGGAAAGCCAGCACAGACAGAAACAGGCTTCCCTTAAAAGAAACTCCCTTGATCTCATAGATTTGGGGGAGCCTTCTTTTCCCATCACCCATATGGAGAATGGTGTTCTGGGCTGAGTTGCACACAGTTCTGATGTGCTGGACCAGCAGCCCAGAGATATTGAGGAACTGGGAAGATGGCCATGGTGAAGAGATATCTATACTGGTTAGGAATCAGTAGAGCTGTGTGAGTGTTGGGAGGATATGATCTCCATAGACCTTAATTTCTTATTTATAAAACAGAGACAATAATATATGTAAAATATCAAAACAAAAGTGATTGTAAAAGTGGTTGGGGAACTGTATACCATCACACAATAAAGGTATGACAGCTACTACAATAAACTTTTAACAATGGGCAGCTTCAGTGAATAGAGACACTTGCTTTACGTGCAAAAAATTTGCTCTGCTGTTTCATTGACCATACATGTGACTTAAGTGAAAGCAGGGTAACATATTGCTTTTCCCCACATCTCCATGCCAAAATAATTAAAGCTGGTAAGTACAATGTGCTATCTGTAGAAATTAAGGCAGGAAGACCCAGGGAGATCTCAAGTCAATGAAACCCACGTTCAAGGCACAGCTGCCCTTGTATCTATGCCCTGGCCTTCTGTCCATCTTCTCTCCATTCCTGTGTTATTGGAATTCCTTGGACAAGGTGGAGACCAGGATGAAGGAGGCTATAGAGGATAAGTGACAGGAGCAGAATGTGTGGGCTCCAAGGAGCAGGGAAAGAACCCCACTGGAAGAACCTAGAGGCCTGGGTCCCAGGGACCAGCACTTCTCACCCCTGCCCCTACTCCATATTCTCTAGGAGTAAATGCACCCCCAAGTTGACTTGCTAAGACCAGACAGCCAGTGCAGGCCAGGGGCCACAGTGGGGACTGCAGAGGCAATATACAGGCATGGTCTCCAAATCCCCAAACTAGCAGGCTGGGAACATCAGGAAAAACACAGCAAATGCAAAAAGCCACATGCATCCACTGTCACTCTGCTGAACAAATGCTTAGTGAGTGGGCACTAAATATATCAAAGTCATATGTGAAGGCCACTAGAGAAAACAGGGGAATTAAGTTGCTGCCTGTATTCATTTACTAGGGCTGTCATACATACCTCAATGTCTTAAACACAGACATTTATTTCTCACAATCTTGGGGGCTAGAAGTATGAGATCGAGGTGTAGGCAGAGTTGTTTTCTTCAGAGGCCTTTCTCTTTGGCTTGTTAGTGGACATCCTCTCCCTTTGTTCTCACATGGTCTTCCTGATGTGCCTGTGCGTCCTAACATCCTCTTTTTATAAGGACACAGTCATGTTAGATTAGGATTCTCCCCCACTGTCCTTATTTTACCTTAATTATTCCTTTAAAAGCCCTGTCTACAATACAGTTATCTTCTGAAGTTCTAGGAGTTAGGACTACAACATACAATCGGAAAGGACACAATTCAGCCAATAACACTATTCTGGGCCCAAGTACACTGAGCCTGGACACATAGTACCTGTCAGCAGTTCATCCCTCATATGACCACGACCCTTCTCCTCTGACTCCAGTGCAATTCTGAAAGTGACAGGAACTTTATGGAACAATAAGAGAAGCCTGGAAATCAGTTTGATAAAACACCTAGTGTAGGGGATGAAAGGATGGCTCAGCAGGTTGAGCGCTCACCTTGCAGCCCCAGGGTCCAAGTATCGAATCCCGGCCCCGGCCTGTGCCAACCCATATGCTGAACTGGAGGTGTGCCCCCATTTCATTTCTCACCAGGCAAGCCTCCCATATTAGAAGCCCCTAGTTTGGCTCCCACCATGGTCAGGAGGCCCCAGCCCAGTTCCTGCCCTGCGCAACCCCATCCCCACCTGTGGAATGAAACTATAGAAAACCATGGCATGCAACTATGAAGACTGCTCTGGGCCCTCCCCCTTCTCTCTGTCTCTCTCTGTCTCTGTCTCTGTCTCTGTCTCTGTCTCTGTCTCTCTCTCTCTCTCTCTCTCTGTCCAAAACAATCAAAATAAATCTTAAAACACCCAGTGTTACACTGGGCATTCCTCATGAATGTGACTCTGAGATGGGAAGGATGAGACAGAGCTGCCACTTAACAGACATGCAGAGGTGCAGGGCTGTGCGTGGAGCTCCCTACTGGAGCCTGCTGTCTGTGACCTCTGGCTCCTTCTTGGCCTCAGATCCTAGGAACAGAGCACACTAACAGATGCAGCTTGCTTGCTCATTCTTAAATATAAAGCGGTGATTTGCACTGGGAATTTCCAGCTCCGGGCAAACTAGTGAAAAGGATAATTCCCCTGTCCCCTTAATTGAACACCCCATGAGTTGTCCTGGTATGAGACAGAGAAATGCTCTGGGGTGGGAAGATGCTCAGAGGTGGAAGCATAGTGGCTTCTCTGAGCCACAGTTAGGTGACATATGTCAGTAGGGCCAAGAGCATCCTAGGAACATAATTATTCGAACCCACAAACCAGGGCAACAATCACAGTGTACCCTGCTGCAGAAGAATCTGGGACCTGATTAAAAAGACCAAAGAGGTAAAGACATCTATGCCAGAACAGGGCAATGAGGCCGCATCCTTCCTGCAGCTTCCCAGCAAGGAAGCAGCACAGCCACAGCTGCACAGGGAGCACTCACCCTGTCCCCAGGGCACCCCACTCCAGGCTATCTAGTCAGAGGAAGGCCTCTAAGAAGTCACAGCCATGTGAGTTAGTCCTTCCTAAGCACCTGCACTGAGAAGTCCCAAAAAAGGAAGCCTCTTCCAGATGTGGGGTGTGACTAGGCCTTGTGATACCAGACATGTCTGGCCAGGAGCCTGCAGTGGGATCTCAGCTTTAAGATAACAAAGCCCCCAAACCAGTCTGTGCTCTGTGGATATCTACTGTGTGCCTGAACTTGCAAAGAAGAATCAAACCCGATCCCTGGGCCAACCTGAAAGGGAGACAAGTGGCATGCAGGCGGGCCTCAGTCAGGTTCCACCATGAACAAGCCAAAGCCTGTGTCATAAATGCTTATAGCAGAAGTTTGCTGGATATAGTCCATGTAAGGTTGCTGCTTGAGTTAGATGCCCAAGCCCCGAGTCTTCAGGGCAGGCAGCTGTGGAGAGGTGATGGACATGAGGCACAGAAGCAGACCAATGGCACCCTTTTCACGGTGTCCTGGGCCCACGAAAACCAGCTTGAATCACTTTGATCTCTAAATGGAGAGGTTGGAGCAGAAGATACAGCAGATCCAGACAGCTCCACCTGTAGTTGCTCCATACTGAGTGAGCCAGCCAACCAATGACAGTGGTCCGCTCTGACCTTTAAGAAGGTAGGCTGCTCCTTTAAAACAGTCCTCCATGTGTCAAGCAAAGTGTAGTCTGGGCAATAACATTTCAACTCAGCTAAGGTGATACAATATAAATCTACCCATCAGGTACCCATGACACAATCTAGGAAGTGATCATTTCTCCTAGGAAGACAGAGTCTAGGAGCTCTAAGAACATAACTCTAGGGGATTCAAGTGGCCTTTTAACATGAGGCACAGATATCAGGAAACTCCACAGAGGTGGTGGTAGCTGAGGTGGTTTGGGAACTAAGGTGGGATCCTGGACATGGGAGTTCTGATACATTTGGCCCAGTGGACAGGGCACTACAGAGAGCCCAGGCAGCAGCACAGAGCAGGGCAGGAGCTGCTTCCACCCGCAAAGCTCAGAGAGGATGGGGGATACAGAGATGAGTCTTCTACATCTTTCCCCAGGGAAAATAACTCAACGGAAAAAGTGTTTTACAAGTCATGGAGTTTTCTACTCCCTTGGGTGAAATTAAAGTCTTTGGACTGGAATCACTGTATCTTTTTTAAGATCATGTTTCAGATGGTCCATTTTAGGTTTGAACTCTCCAGAATACGTTGCTTTATTTTTTCCTGATTTTTTACTACACTAAGTAAATATTAAAACACAAATGAGGCCCAGCTCTTATTTCATTATTCGCCAACTGTATCTGGCTCCAAACCTGAGAGGATTTTCTCTTGCCTGCAGCCCAAATAAGGCGGACCCTCCCTCTCTTTGCCTTCTTGCCCTCTCTGCCTCTTTCTCTCTCTCCCTCCTCCTTTGCATCAGCTCTCTCTCAATTTTTTATTTTTTATTTCTTACACCAAAACCCCAAAATCATCATAATAATAAAGGACATGTAACCAAAGAAAAGGAGCAGGCACTTTGTCATTAAACTCTGACAAAAACACAACTGTCCTCTGAGCCTGTGCTCCCTCAGGTCTGTCCACAAGCACCCTTAATTAGTACCTGGTGGTCTCAGCAAAGAATATCATTTGTACTTTGCTTTATTCATTTGATAATACCATAAATATATTTTCCACTTTGCCAAATTTGCTTCCTGTTATCATTCACAGCTAGCCCGCAGTTTTCAGGGAGTGAAGAGTCAGTTTTGGTGATGGGAACACTTTACTTGGTGCCTTGGTATTGAGAGCTGTGGGAGAAAGATGCTTTTTTAGCCTGATCATGGTGCATGCAGAGCCACCTCTTTGGTCCTTGTGAGAGGTGATGATCAGTCCAGGGGAATTCCTTTGCCATTGAGGTATCACCCTCTTAATATGCCTAAAGTGACTAGAGGAATTTTCTCTATGGGGGTACAGGGCAGGGAGAGTAGACCCTGAGGTGCTAATGAGCATTTTCCAAATCACATCTCCCCTCCATCAGTGTGATATACACTGTCTTGCTGTCTGCCCCATCCCTAGAGTAAGTAGCTCACGAGAACATACAAGGTGGAAAAAAGGTTATTGGGTTCCTCGTCGGAAAACCTTGACAGAGATTCATGCACAAAGAAAGGAAAGCAAAATATTTTGTTATTAAATTTTGTACCAAAAAGCCAAATCTATAGTTTTTATATGACCTTTAAAAAAACTTTTTTTAAAAATATTATTATATTTTATTGTTAAATTTAATGGGGTGACATTGGTTGGTAACAATTAGTTTCCCGATGTACAACTCCACATCACATCACCCATGCATC
>PVKE010051000.1:0-10775 GCA_004027555.1 Craseonycteris thonglongyai
TTTATAAGTAATAAAATAATAATGATAAAAATAAATAATATCAATAAAATTATTGATGGCCCTTCAAGAATATGTGCCTAATTAGTCAAATTTGCCAACCATAATCAATGAGGTAACTTAAAAACTCACATGGGAGGTTGCCTACCAATAGTCCAATTTTTTTTTTTCCACTTAGAGAACAGAGTCCACAGTAAGATACCATTGCCTTTGTCACACGCATAATAGGCATAATCCTTGTACATAGCATGTGGTAGACATTCAATTTAAAAAAGAATAATTTTATTCACTTGAGAGCATTATTAACCATTGTCTATTAATAGCTCGGCAGAGAAAGAATGAGGAGATGCATTAGGTCAGTAATAGTGAAAATGATAAAGAGAAGTGTATTTGGGTGCTAGAAATGATTGACTGTAATTTTTCTGGAACAGGGACATGTTAAGAATAGCAGCAAAATCTCACCTTATTTAACTAGGTAAATTATAATGCAACTGAACAATATAGAAAATTCAAGAAATGAGTTATTTGGGTGTATAAAACTTTGGTCCATGCAAGAGATCAATAAATTTGATTTGAGACTATATTTAAGGTATTTGTGGGTATTTCCTGTGGACATGAGCCCCTGCTGGCTGTTGGAAATGGTGTTGGGTGCTATTTTATGATTAGCTAATGATATCCAGTCATTTGAGCAGATTGCTTGTGTGGCACTGTATAGAACAGCCCATATAGAAGAGGCACGATAAAACAATAATTATAGAAATCTTCACAAGGACTCAATAAGTAAGGGTAAATACAAAAAAGCCTCTGATATTAAAAAAGACTTTTTTGATGCAGGAGAACCAGGAAAAGGTATTATTCTGACAATAAAAAAAAAGGGGGGTTGGAGAATGAGTGTATTAGTTTTCTATGGTAGTTTCCTATTACTAAAAACTTGGTACCTTAAAACAACACAAATTTATTTTCTTTCAATTTTTTAGGTTAGTATTCCAAAAAAAGTCTTACTGGGCTAAAATCAAAGGGTCAGCAAGACTGTGTTTCTTTCCAGAAGCTCTGGGGTGAAGAGTTTTCTTACTTTTTCCAGCCTCTACAAGTCACCTACATTCCTGGGCTTGTGGTTCCCTTCTTCCATCTTCAAATACAGCGATGTTGCGTTGCTCTGATCATTCTTCTGTTGTCCCAATTTCCACTGTCCACGAACGCCCCCAGGAAAGGTTCTCCATGTTTGAAGAACCCTGTACTTAGATTGAGTTCATCCAAAGAGTTTAGGATGATCTCCTCACCTCAAGGCCCTCAACTTTATCACATCTGTAAAATACTTTATGCCGCAACAGTCAGCATATTCACAACCTCTGAATATTAAGATTTCTTCCAGAAACTATTACACTATCTACTGTAAAATTTTCAGGAAGTGGACTCAGAAATATAAGTTTAAGACAGGAAGGTATTGTGGGCAATAGTTCCAATGGTTTCAGAAAAGTCAAATATTGGAAGGTTCCTGTTATTAAGCCATCTATGAGAGATGTCATGTTAATTCATTTTCCATCCCTTCTAATTAAGAAAGAGATTTAGCTAAGCCTAGGGTTCAGGATGTGTAAGTGGAAGCAGGGAAATCATGAGCATAGGAAGAGATTATGAACTAGAATATTCTTTGAAAACAGATTCTGCCAAGGTACTGTCAAAAGTCATTGCTCTCAAGTAACCACTGAACTATTGACTGTATACATGAGTTTTTGCTTCTTTGGGAGGGAGCATCAAATATATGATGATGGAAGGAGAACTGATTCTGGGTGGTGACCACATAATACAATCCATAGATGATGGAATGTAGAATTGCACACCTGGAAACTATGTAATTGTTACCAATCAATATTACCTCAATAAATTCAACAATAATAAAAAAAAATTATGTAAGTATCTAACCACTATGCTATACACCTGAAACTAATATCAAATAATATTGAATGTCAACTGTACTTAAAAAATAAAAATCTTTCATCACACCAAAAATGTCATTGCCATTATAACTGACAACTTTAAACATCAAAGTCAATCATACCAGTAAAAACAAAACAAAACAAAAAATAGTGTTGAAAATATGAAAATACATAAGCAACATTTAAATTTTTTCTGAAGAATCTGACAAGCTAATGTCACGACACCCTTAAATATCTGTGAAAACTCTAGTCCAGTTGCTACATTGGTAACAGAGGCTGGAAAAAGAAGCACATAGATGAAATCAAGTAGAGACATTCTCAAGTATCTGTATTCTCAAATACCATCAAGTAACTCATAATACAAACTTCAGTACTGAATAAGAAATGCATAGTTGCCATTTCATGAAAATACTCTTTTAAGAAATAACACAATCAATATATATGTTAAATATTGAGAAACCAACCCCTGAAAATAATCTTCAATTATGTATTGAAAACTGTGCAATATATTAACCATTCATTGTTCTTGCACAATTTTTTATTTTTTAAATAAATACTACTAGGAGAAAAAAAAAACATTAGATTTTTAAGCTGAATTGTAAGGCACATTTCTTTTTAAAATCCAATTATGACTACAGGGACCATAAAAAATGTAATGAAAAAGTAAAAAAAAAACAACAAACCCACACCATGGGGAATAAGGTTCAGCTTCTAAAAATTTTTTTTTTGGGGGGGGGTTGGGGGGGTATCATGACAGAGAGTAAAAGGATCAATTTTTGAACCAAGCAAGCTCAGAAATGGACCTACAATCACACATTACTGTGCTGTGTGATCTTAGTCAAGATATTTGCTGTATTTTAGTCTCTAATTGTTATATATGTGGCATAAAAACAGAAATCTTGAAATAGTGATGTGAAATTAAAAAAAAATGAAATTACAGACAGTATCTGTTTCATAACATTTAAAGACAGTAAACTAAGATAACATATACCTCCCAGAGTCTCCATAGTACAACTTGGCTTATCCTTTTTGTTTGTTTGTTTGATAAAATAAATTCATAATATATATGGTTTTGCTTATTCACCTAAATATAGAAACAAAATTAAAAGGAAACCTATATAATGGGAAAAATATTTACAAACCATGTATCTCATAAGAGATTAATATTCAAAATATATAGGAAACTCATATTACTTAAAAGCAAAAAAAAAAAATCTAATCAAAAATAGGTTAAAGGACTGGGGTAGACATTTTTTTTCAAAGAAGCTAAATGGCCAACAGGTATATAAAAAAACTACTCAACATGACTAATCACCAGGGAAATATAAACCAAAATCACAATGAGATATCACCTTATACCTGGTGGAATAGCAATCAGAGAAAAGTGATAACTGAGGGTCCATTGACAGATGAATGTACAAAGAAGATATGGTATATATACAATGGAATATCATCCAATCATAAAAAAAGAGACAACATGAATGAACCTTGAGGACGTTATGCTAACTGAAATAATGCTGTGTTATCTTACTTAATTGTAACATCTTAAAAAGAAGAACAAAATCATAAAAAGAGAAACAAATTTGTGATTATAAGGAGTGGGGAGGTGGACATCATAGAAAATGGTGAAAGGTAGTCAAACATACAAACATGAAATTATAAGAGAAATACATTATGGGGAAATAATGTCCAGCCTAGTTACTATAGTTAACAGTACTCTATTGTAAATTTGCAAATTACTAAAAAATAGCAAATTTTTTAAAGTTCTCACTAGGAAGAAAAAAAAAAGAAATTGAACTTATTCTATATGAGGTGGTAAATTTGAATCAAGGTGGGGGTTAAGTAAAATTTTTGTTCATGAATCTCATATATTATTAATAATTCATGTTATTTTCTCTTTGGGATGCCATCTATTAGCATACAGCATACAAGAAAATCCTCCATTTTAACTGTATACCTCCATGTTAATGTCTTAAATAGTCTTTTATTTCAAATTAAGACACTGCAAAGAGTTAACTTCTTGAAAGAACTTACATCCTAGTGTTGATGGTATCATTAATTTTCGTATAATGTAAAAAGAATTATATTTTACTTTCTTCTGAAGATTTAACTTGACAATGCAGAAGATTTTTATGCTGAAATGTGAGATTAAAATTATTTAAACATCCCATAAAGCCTAATGATTTTTAAAAGGTCTACTTTTTAAAGTATATGATTTAAACTATAATTTTCTGTTAAAAGTCATTGCCATTATAACTAATTTAAATTATCTGTCAACATCTAACAGTAGACAAGGAATGTTTCAAAAAAGTTATAAACGTGAGTAAAACAAGATTACATTCCAGAGGCAACTGAAATGTGCAGTGTCCATAAATGACACGTTTTAAAATGTGTTGATGTATAAACAAATCTGTCCTTTATGGCAATTGTCTCCTACCCAAAATGTTCATATTCCAATCTGAGACTAATTTATCACATATAAGATAATATTTGACACTAAAACAAACAAACAAACAAAAAAAACAATCTGAATGCTTTATTATTGAGAAGACAGATTAAAATATAATCTTTGAACTTCTTGGTATAGAAATATCTTGGTTTGTAATGGAAAACAATGAAAGTGCAATCATCATCAGACCCTAACCTCTGAGAGACCAGAAGAAAGGTAGTTTTCTGTCTAAATTTACTCATCAGAAAGAAAAAATATATATCAAAAACCTACTACCCATTATTTCTGTGAATTAATTTTGTGAAAGTATTTTTTAAAGATATCGTTATTACACAAATGCAAGATACCATATTTTACATTCTTTTATATGAATGTTCAAGGAAGAAGAAAAGAAATAATCCATGAGACGATTCTTTTTTAATACAATGCGATCAGACAGTTTTAATGTCAGTCTATGATTTGCCAAGTACTAGATGAGAGGACTTGTAAAAATCTTATAAATTTTAGGACCTTATTTATCTCTTTTGTAATATAAGTGCATTTCTATCTGTTTCACAGAGTTTTGTGAGAAGTTAATTAAATATTTTCATGTGCCAGGGATTATGATGGCTGACATAAGGTAGAAATCTCATAAATATTAGTTTTCAGTCCATCATTCTGTCCAATTTATGTAAGTAGTGTGTTCTCTTTTCTTTTATTAATAATCTTTATTGTAAAATTTAGACAAATTTAAAACCAGTAAGAGAAGACTTTGTGAAGGTGAAGCAAACCCAATAAATGAATGTTTTGTCTTGAATTGTGCTCTGCAAATTATTTTGATTATTTTTAATATTCCTTAGTTTCTTCTTTCATAAGAGAAACATAGATAGAATGGCCATTTTATTTGCTAACTTCAGAGTCTGGAGATGAGAATTGTGCTAAGGAAAAAAAATATATATAATATATATAATTATATATTATATTATTATATATTAATAATATTAATAAATAATAAACAAGGAATGTTTCAAAAAAGTTATAAACGTGAGTAAAACAAGATTACATTCCAGAGGCAACTGAAATATGCAGTGTCCATAAATGACACGTTTTAAAATGTGTTGATGTATAAACAAATCTGTCCTTTATGGCAATTGTCTCCTACTCAAAATGTTCATATTCCAATCTGGGACTAATTTATCACATATAAGATAATATTTGACACTAAAACAAACAAACAAACAAAAAAACAATCTGAATGCTTTATTATTGAAAAGACAGATTAAAATATAATCTTTGAACTTCTTGGTATAGAAATATCTTGGTTTGTAATGGAAAACAATATTAATATATTATATATATTATATATATATATAAATATATAATATATATATTATATATATACATAATTGCCCATGAGATAATGTGCCACCCCAAAAGAACTCCATCCAAAGTCACATACAACCCATATATACATACATATACTCATAGTATTTGTGTGGAACCCAATAAATAGAGACTTTATAATAATTTATACTAACATAATGTCTTTTAAATAGCTTTGCTGAACTCTCTGACCAGCTTAAGAGCTTCTTACTCTTTGTTAAAGAGGAGTCTATCAATTTTTTTTTTTTAAATATATTTTTATTTATTTATTTATTTATTTAGACAGAGGAGAGAGAGAGGAAGAGATACAGAGACAGAGAGAGAACTGAACTAGGGGAGCTCCCAGTTCAGCATATGGTTCCGCACGGGCCGGGGCCAGGATTCGATCCTCCGTCCCCGGAGCTGCGAAATGAGCGCCTAACCCACTGAGCCATCCCGGCTTCCCCAATTTTTTAATTTTAATATTATGAGTGCTGCTAGCCCAAGTTTGCTTTTAACTACCTTAGTCAAGTTGTGAAACATTTTATTATCAATAAACATGCTAGGAATGCTTAATATGGAATAATAAATCATACTCTTAAATTTAATTCTCAAAATTCTATATTCATAATAAAACAAAGCCTGTATATCCAGAGGGCGTTAAAAGAAAAAACAAAAGACTTCCAACATATCATTTGTGAAATCTCATACATGGAGTAAATTTGATGAAATAACTCACTATTTTATTTAATTACAAGTTAACTTGTGACAGAAATGCCTCTGTAAAACTTGCTCAATCACTGTACCTGGATGTTCTAAGAATTTGGTTGTCTTCTCTGACAGTAAACTAAGTCAGTTGGGAGGGATAAATTACACAGACACTTGAGGTCACCACAGAGCTAGAATTGCTGTCAGGCAATTATGTCTGTGATTCTCCGTGAAAGCACAAAAAATGGCAGTAGAATTTTCTTTCAAAATAATAGCAAAATAAAAAGTCACTGTAACTATAGGAGCATGTCTTATTTTATAAGGACAGAAGCCCCAATCCCCTCTAAAGTTTTGATTGTGTCTGAAGTTTGAACCATTCACGTGTATTTAGAGAAATAGACAAAATATGTGTATGACTGACAGAATCATAGACTTGGTCTGATTCTACTAAATAAAAAATATGTGTAGAAGAAGTTTGTGTGTTCATTCTATAACTTTGTTAAATTGTCCACACTACCCAAAACAATTTATAGAGTCAATGTAATCCCTAACAAAATACCAACGACAATGACTTTTTCCCAGAATTAAAACAAATAATCCTAAAAGTTATATGAAACCACAAAAGACCTTGAATAGCCATAGGAGTGTTAAGAAAGAAGAGCGAAATTAGAAGTATCACACTCCTTACATCAAACTATACCACAAAACTCTAGTAATCAAAATAGTGTGGCACTGGCATTAGAAACAAACACAGATCAATAAAATAGAATAGAAAGTTTAGGAATAAACCAACACATATATGGTCATTTAATCTATGATAAAAGAGGCAATAATATATCATGGAACAGATTATTTAATAAACAGTCTTAGAGAAACTGGACAGATACATGGAAAAAAAATAAAACTGTACCACCTTTTTGTACTATAGGCATGAACAAATGGATTAAAGACTTAAATGTAAGATCCAAAATCATAGAACTTCTAGAAGAAAACAGGCAGTAAACTCTCTATTATTGCTTTTAGTAATATTTTTTTCTGATATATCTCCTCAGGCAAAAGTAACAAAAATAAATAAATACATAAATAAATATAATACATAAATAAATATAATACATAAATAAATATAATACATAAATAAATAAGTGAATGAATAAGGCTTCATCAAACTGGAACATTTTGCACAGCAAAGAAACCACCAACAAAATCAAGATGATCTACTGAATGGGAGAAGATGTTTGCCAATGAAATATCCAATAAGGGGTTAATATTCAAAATTTATAAAGAAGTTGTACAACAAAACACCAAAAAACAATCTAAGTTCATCCTCTGAACTTTCTTCAGCATTATCGTGACTTCTATCTTGTACTTTTTACAAAATAATAAAAATAATAATAATAATCTGTTATTTTATATTGCTTGCTTTTAGCTGAGAGACCTTTATAAATTGCATTATGTGGTGCTAAGCACTTGTGAAATTCTTGCTTAAACTTTGTGCTTCTTTCAGTGGAAGGATCTTCATTTAGGAAATATAGCACTAACTGTTTGGCTAATATAAACCTTTCTTTACACTTTTTAGAGTAAAGTATTTAACTTCTTCGTTTTCACCTGTGCCATCGTTCCCTGATTATCTTTGTGTGTTCCAGACGTCATTTCTACCGAATTAGCTTCATCAGTTTCTTCTTCCACCAGTAATTCTTAGATATGTTTGACAATCATATCATCAAACCTTCTCCTCCTAGAGACTTAGCAAGTTCTACTACTGTATCCATTATGTTTTCTGATGGCTCAATTAGATTTTCGTTTTGAACGGACCTGGCCATATATTTTTCCAACAAGCACATAATATTGTCAGTTTTATTTATTTTATGGATGAATTTCTGAGATTAATACAGTCCAAAATTGTAAAAAGTTTTTATACCTCCATGACTTTTATAGATTCATTGCCATCCATGCTATTTGGAGATTTTTCTAATTTTGAATGAGATATTTTTGCTCTTAAAAGCTCTTTTTATGTGCTCCGTGTTGTTCAGGGATTTCTCTAATTCTCAAACAGTGTTAGAGTAAAACCGTGTTATAGGATGCTGTGTTGTATGAGGGTTTTTCCTAATTCTAAAATGGTGTTAGTGTAACCTTGTTATAGAAGAGCCATGTTATATGGGAGTTACCTGTATGGTCTTTAAATGTCTGATTAAAGAAAAGTGAGGTGATATAGAGAAGGTAGGGGCACCTTGATTGAGAGGTGAAAGTGTCAAAATGAGAATGAAATTACACATATGTAATTACCTAACACAACAAATATAGTTTGCTAGATATAGAATATACTATGAATAGCAAGTTAGATGGCCCTCTTTAGTTAGATATATAATATACTATGAATAGCAAGTTAGATGGCCCTCTTTATTAAAAAAAAAAGACAATCGAACAAGAAATCTCAGGAAAGTGTGGTGAGTGCTATAATAATGAATTATCATGGGAGCACTTGTCAAGAAAATCTGCATTTAGTAAGAAAAGGCTTCTCAGAGTGGTGTCAACAAGAGTAATATGAAATGAGTGAATAAATGGGAGTTAAATAGGTGTCGGGGTTCTCAGTTACCGGTAAGCTAAATTTCCAGGAAGAGCAAACTGCATCTGGCAAGATCTATTAGTGAAAGAATATACAATATTCAAAGAATTCAAGCCCAAAAGACTTTAATGTGGCCAAGGTGGATAATGTAGGTGGAGACGTGTGAGAGAAGCTGGGCTGGAAGATAGGGACTAGATCTTGAAAAGTCCAATTAACCAATTCAGGAAATATTTACTCAGTCAAAACATTACGAGGTTACTATTCAGCTTTAAGCATGGTGTGGTGTTTTCTCATTTTTGTTTTAGAAGAATCTCATTGATCAATTTTGCAGAATGTAGTAAGGAAGCCAACACTCAATAACAAAGAGTTCAGTTAGTTGGAGATAATTATTATATTAGAAAGAGTAAATGGAAAAATAGATTTTTTTTTATTTTCAGTAATATTTAAGGGGAGAAAATGAAAGAAATCATGATTAAATACTATATGGGAATGGTGCAATAATGGAGATGGGGAACCAATGTTGGCATCAATTTTTTTTACTAGAACAGCTGAGAACTAGGAAATGTCTTTTGTATAACTGACAAAGATAAAAAGAGGAGCAGCTAGTATGAGGGAAAAGATGATGAATTCAGTTGTGGTCATGATGAACTGAACTACTTGTGAGATACCAAAATGCAGACATAGATAGTTATATAAGAAAGGAGCTATGGAATCAAAAGTCATCAGCATATAATTACTACTTAAATGTATGGGAATTAATAAGTTCTTCAGAGCAAATTATAATTGAGAATAGAAAAATGTCTAGAGGTAATATTAAAGCACACTAAGCCTTATAGGGATAAAATATACAAAAAAGTTTTTCTAAAAAGAAGTCTGAGAGGGAGCAATCAAAGGTAGAAGGAAAACCAAGGCAGTGTGTTGTCACGTGTGTCATTAGTACATTGAAAACAGAAGGAATGAGTAAACTTTTCTGAATTTTCAAAAGATGTGTAAAAGATCTGAAATGCCCTGGGTATTAATAATAAAAGAGCCATAGATTATATTTCTGGGATACATTTTTATTAATAATAGAGTGGTAAATGTTGACAAAACCTTGCAGATAGTTTTAGAGTGATGATGAGTTGAACAACTAGAGATGATTAAAAAAAAAATGACTGAAGCATGTGTTACAGGTGGAGTTCCTGAGAAGCAGACATTGAGGAGAAGCTCTGTGAGATTTTTACTAGAAAATGTCCTTGGCATTGACACCTGTGGAAAGAAAGGCAGGGAGAGCAGAGGTGGGTAGGAGAATTGGAACTTTAATGCAGTATCGACTACATCTTTATCCAAATACAGGAAGATCTAAGGCTAAAATGGTACATCACTGAGCTAAAACATATGAATTTTTATACTCTTTCTTCCTTTTTTTACTTTTATATTTTATTTATTTATTTTGACATTCAATATTATTTTATATTAATTTCATGTGTACACCATAGTGCTTAGAATTTGTACAATTTAAGAAGTGATCCTTCTGACTAGACTAGTACCCACCTGGCTCTATACATAGTTAGTACCATATTGTTGACTCTTATTTTCTATGCTATAGTATACATCTCCATGACTACTGTGCAACAATCAATTTGTAATTCTTAATCCCTTCCACTTTTTCAATCACCTCAAAGTGGCCGCCCATTTGACAAGCATCAAAATGTTCTCAGTGCCTATAAGTTTATTTCTATTTTGTTTGTTTATTTTGTTCTTTAGATTCCACATATAGGCAAAATCACATTGCATCTGTTTT
>PVKE010051001.1:0-10774 GCA_004027555.1 Craseonycteris thonglongyai
TTTTTTTTTTTTTTCCCTGTAATCTGGTACAAATTCTTTCCCTCCAGACCCCCAATCCCTGCTCTTACAACAGGAGAGAAAACAGTATCACGTGAAACTCACAATTTCTTAAATTCTCTAACATATACACGCTCACCTCCCCTTTATAATGGTTCTACAACGGCTCTACATACTAGCATTTTTTGGTTAGCTCTAGAAACTACTGATACCTCTCACCCCTCAGAAGATCTGTTTAATTGGTTGGGGTTGGGGGCATTGAGATGTTTTAAAGATCCCAGGTAAGGATCCCAGTCCAGACTGAGATGTACCACACTAAAAGTATTTTAACATTGCTAGAACAAGCTACAACATGGTATTTAAATAGCCCCTGTTCAATAACTTGAGGAGTAAACTCAGGCCTTGATGTTAGAATGTTTCACTTCTAATTCACTGCAACTTATGATTTATTTATAGCAAGTTCAAAAAATATTTTTGGAGCACTTACTGTGTGCCAGGCACTGTGGTAGGCCCTGGAGACACAAGAATAAATAACACAGACATGCCCTGCATTCACAGAGTGTAGAGTTCAGCAGATAATTACAGGCAGCATTTGGTACTTCCTGTATTCCAGCTAATGTCCTATCTATTCTTGATATTTACTGACGTTGTCAGGTGGTTCTTGAAGTAGGTATCCGAATTTTTCTATTTGGAACTTTTGTTTTTAAATTTCTTATGAATACAAATAAAAACTAGTAAATTCATATGGATATCTTTATAACAGCAATAAGAACTCAGGTAAGAAATTGATTTTGAAACATTAGCATTTCAAACAATTACATGAAATGTAAATAGAACACATTATTTCCTTACGATGATTCAATTTTCTGCCGTGAAGTTTATGAGAAAAATAAAAGTTCAGCACAAACTATACTGACTACTCTTAAGATAATAATAGTCTGAGCTCCATCAGAAGTATTGAATTATATCATTCTTCTCCTTCCCATGATTATTGATGTGGATTTAAGATAAGCTCTGAAATATTTCCTAAGCTTTTCAAAACAACAGCTCTGGCTATAAAGGGAGTGCAGAATTGTAAATATGCCACATCATTTGGAGGATGTTATTTAATTTCTCTTGACTATGTTCAGCTGAGAAGTCTGCTCACAATGGTTTGATGAATTAATCTGAAATAATTGTTCCATTCTTACATGGGAGGACATAAGCACAATGACTGGTGTTATCAGCCTCACAAAGCAAATAAGTAGCAGAAATCAGAGCAAGAATTGATTTGAAAGAAAAACACATTTTAGTCTTGTATGGAGTGCACCACAGTTTCTCATAGCGGACTCAAGGTGCATAAATAACGCCAGCAAGACGTAGTGGTATACAGAGATATTTTCAAACATTTCTATTATATATTCACCAGGTAAGGAATACATTTTCTGTTTTTTCAATTGACAAAAATCGGTTTGATTTTCTCTAGAACACAAATTTTGAAAAAAGTTTATTTACTCTTGTAAATTCCAAATATTTTTTCTAGTACAAGCTTCATTTCAAAGCAAAACATGTGTACATGTATAACAAGGCCCATTTTTAAATAGTACCATGCACCAGATTTTCTTGAGAGTTCATGTCACTCCAGTTAAATAGCTGAGACTTCCAGGTCAGTAGGGGACCAGTCACCATACTCCACCAGACATCCATGAGCAAAGATGGCACTGAGGAAGTTGATACAAATATTATGCATGCACAAGATGGTAAAAAGATGAAAAACTCTATGCTGGAAAATATTCACAGTTTTCCATGCTGTGGGTTAAGAAGGGAGACTAACCGTTGTCTTGAAGATCATAATAATAAGTAAAACAATATAAATAAAATGGACAGTAATTTACATTTTGCAGATCTGTTCAAGCCCCTACCTGATCATTTTCAGTGACCAAGCACTCATCACTTTATTAGATAGCTTATTCCACTGTTAAATGGTTCTAGTAAAGAATTTCTATGTGTCCATAATCAGTTCTCTTGTACAGCACAGTTTCTCTATTCAGTCTTCCACATGCTACCCATGTAAATATTTAAAGAAACTAATCACGTCTATTACAAGTTTTCTCTATCTCTGTTAAAATCCTCAGGTCCAGAAAGAGTTCACAGTATTATACAGTTTTCAGGTGCCCTTTTATTAAATTCAACCTGCTCTGAATGTTCTCTGGTTTGTAACTATCCCTGTCAGTGAGTTTGTCTCCAAATTAGACGATACAGATTTGAGCTTACCATGCAGATGTCTGGGGGAATACATCTTCTGTTATTCTGGGCATTTGTCCTTTTGTTCTCATGCTACACTATGGACATAGTGTAAGTTCATGGGCTACTGAAGCCCTCAGGGTCTTTTTCTATGTCAATTGTTGTTGAGTCATGTTGGGTCTTCCCAACCCTGAATTAGTGCAGCCAAGATTTAGAATTTAGTACTGTATGTTCATTCCTGTCATACTTCATATCTGTGGTTGAAATATATCATTCCATCCTATTAAGAAAAAATTTTGATTCTGTCATCTACTCTAAGCTTTGACCTGTTCAATATTTTTTTATTCACTTGTTAAAAGACATGTTTTAAAATGCATTTGTCTTCTTTCATAGTTTGTGTCTTACACAGAACTCGGAAGTACTAGGGCTGTCCTGAAAGTATCCAGCCATGTAACCATTCTTGTTATATTGACAATGACTGGATTTTTTCTGGAGAGCCCTTGTATATTTTCTATGTATAACTGAAGTACAATTCACCCACACTCTTCTTAACTGTTACTTGAACAGAAGAAGCATAGATCCTGAAACTAACTTCCTTTATACAAAGATTAGAGAAGAATGTTCTGGTCAAAGACATTATGCTTCTCTTTCTGAAAACATGTTTTGACCTTGCTGTCTCGGAGCATAGTTCTTAGGGTTGAGTGCCTATTCAGAGTGAGTCTTTACTCAGTGGATGATTACAACGATGAGCAGACCTATTTATTATACCATACAATGGTAAGGTAAGAAGATATGAAACCAACCACATCTGGGAGAGGAGCTTGGATAAAGCCTCCCAGGAGATTATTCTAAATAAGCCAGGTATTAAGAAATGCTCTGCTAGGGGAGGCTGTGTCCCAGATTGTCTGGAAAAAAAGAATAGGAAGAGAGACAGATGTCCTGTCTGTGAGTGGGAGCGGCATTCCCTAAAGGAAGCAGAATGATGAATATGTAAAGATATAAATATGTGAGGAATTTAAAACTACAGTGTATTTTTTTCACAGCACTAGTTGTTACCTGAAAGCATATATTTTTTTTCATTTGATTTTTCAAAATTTCCCCTCTCATACTATCAAAATGTAACTCCCCATTTGAGCAGGGACCACCATCATATTTTTCCCTCATGTCTCCTAACATCAAGAACAGCATGCAGCAAGATTGTCCGACCTGCAGCTGATGGACCTCATGTGGCCCTGAAGTGCTTTGAATGTGGCCCAACACAAATTCATAAACTTTTTAAAAACATGATTCTTTTTTTAGCTCATCAGCCATTGTTAGTGTTAGTGTATTTTATTTGTAACCCAAGACAATTCTGCTTCCAATGTGGCCCAGGGAAGCCAAAAGGTTGTACTGCTGCAGGGTGGAATTTGAAAGTGACAGAGCGATGCCCTACACTATGTTCCTGAGAGGAAATATGTATAATATTAAAGATTGAACCTTATTAGTTCTTTTTCCCTTTAATGGATACCTGAACAGCCTTGAGTGGCATTCATGTAAGCAGTAAAGAGAGTGGTAGAGGTGAACGTAGTCACTTCCACCTTTAGCATTCTGCTGAAGTTCATGAGAAGGAAGACAGAGCAAATATAATCGACTAAGGTCTCAAGGTATCAAAAAAAAATAAAAAAAAGAAAGTGACCAGGAATGAAGTGAATGCCTCTGAGTGCATTAAGACTGTAAGACCAAGCTCTGCTTTTCCAAATAGTCCAGATGACACAGACTCTTAAAGGAATGGGAGGCTACTACTTCATTTAGTTATGTATTTGCACAATCATAAATAAAAATACCAAATGGGACTACAAATTATCTGCAAGGTGACATGAATCTAACATTTTACATATAGGTGTTCAATTAAAGGAGTCCATTTGACTCTATTATAATACTATACAATTTCTCCCTGCCCACCACAAGCATATCCATATTGGTAGAAAAGCAGCTGGATAGCTTAATAAAATTAAGATATACTCTATCTATGGTTTATGGTTTTCCCCCTCGTCTGCCAGTGCAACAATCCTATTCACAAATGTGAGGAGGTAACTTTGTCCTGTCTTGTTTTAAATGAGCCAGGAACCATTTCTTTCTTGTGTAATTGTTCAAACATAATTTTAGTATTTGTTCCAGAGGATTTTGCTTTGCCCCTGGGATCCTTGAATCAAAAAGTTTTCTCATCTACAGATATTTATCTATATTCCACAGGAGGTAAAATATATTTTGTTCTAATAATACTAAGAAAACAACTAAAAACAAAAAAACTGTCAGGTAATGTACACTATGCCAAACTTTATTCCCAGAGTCTTATATATTTCCATTAACATACAAAGAACAATTGGTAAGTCATAGAACTGCATGTAAATAAAATGATGCAATGAGGTATACACTCTACAAAGAAAATCACTTTGTGAATAATTTATCACTGATAAAGATACTTTATGTGTTAGGCCCTAGGGTGACTATTTTGGGCATAACAGCTGCAAGCCATGGCGTAATGAGCAAACATTCCTATAGATTTCAATGAGGCCACATGGTATTGGTTAACTAGAGGAGGCACCTCCCATCTGGCCCTGAGCAAACATTATATCATCCCATTTTCATTGGCTTCTCAGTAAAGTTATCATTCCCATTACATTTTGCATTTCTACAGCACCTGTAATCATAGCTCCCAGGCATTGTACATTGTTAATTTATTACAGTCATTTCAATTTTGCTAGTTAACTCTCAGGTCTCTTTATGTGTTAAGCCCTAAAATAAGCAGGAAGAACTGAAACTCAAACTAGTGTGCATTCTCAGGAACCAGAACACCTAGGTTTTCATACTGATTTTTCCATTAATTGGCTTTGTGATGAGAAGAATTCACCTTTTATTTCTGGTCCTCAGTCTTCTCATGGCTAGAATGTCAGAATTGGACTAAATGGCTGTTAATATCCTCTTCAACACTAAGATTCTGGCTTTGTATATCAGAGCTATCAGGAAGATGTGTCTGACATATATCTGTGCATAGATATGGATTAATCTGTTCCTGAGGTCACTCTTACTCTACACTATTTAAGTGTATCATCCATCCTGGTACTTGCCAGCCGACAGCTCCCCGTGGAGAACTCCATGTCAAATCTAATCCCGTAAGGTCCTCAGAACCAGAAATAAATAGAGATGCCTAGGGCTAATTTAGATGTCCCAAGCTAAGCAAAGAGAAATGATTCCTTCACGAAATTTATTTTAGAACAAAAATGGTTTGCAGAGTGAAGTGAAGAAAATGGCACTAACTTACAAGAGTATGTTAGTTAGCAATTAATGGCACAGCTTAAAATGTCAGTTTAAGAGATTATCCTCAGCAAGGAATCTATTAACCAAATTTAAACTACAGTGACAAAGTCCTACTGGCTGAGGAGGAATTGGCAATATTGGGTTAGATCATGAGTGTCCAACCTTTTTGGCTTCTCTGGGCCACATTAGAAGATTTGTCTTGGGCCACAAATAAAATATACTACCACTGATGTTAGCTGATGAGTAAAAAAAAAAATCTCACTATGTTTTAAGAAAGTTTACAAATTTGTGTTGGATGGCATTCGAAGCTGTCCTGGGCCACATGGTACCCATAGGCCACAGGTTGGATAAGCTTGGGTTAGATAGAGGTGCTCATAAAATATCCCTAAATGTTTCTTGCACTTCATGTACTTATAATTTAGCAGATAAAATTAATCAAGCATTTAAGTGAAGCAACAATTTTAAAAAGAAGAACAAATGTGTGAACTGATAGCACATGATAAACATTTGGGAAATCTTGAGTTAAGTTTTATACCCAAGTGCTACAAAGACCTTACACTGAGCATTCCCGTAAAGTCAAATTTTGTTTTAAAAAGTGGCTTAGAAGAAATAAATATAAAATATATACTGAAAAGTATCTGGGAACAAAAGCAATCAGGTTGAACTTGCCAGAGTCCATTGGGTATTAAAGTTTAGAGCAATACTGAACACACAACCAGACCTAAGTTGCTGGAAAACTTCAGAACTCTGCCTGGCCATCCCAAAAGTTAGTGTTCAATGTCATGTCACCATAAAGGAATTCTCCATGGAGTCCGGGCCTGTCAATGACAGTCCATTCTTGTTTTCCAAGAGACCTTGAGAATAAAGGAATAAAGTATATTCTCATATAAAGATAGTCTAGGCCCAGGGCTACAGAAAAATACCTGGCACATGTATGGTGTGGGGACACAAGGGAAAGCACTTAGGTGAGTGGAAAGTAGGAAATGCAATATCGGAACAGTAGTTCAGGATACTCTCTAGGGAACCAGTAGAACAACAGGATGAATTGACACACAAAAGGGAGCCAGGGTGGTTTTCTGAACCCAGGACTGGTTACCTGAGGAAACTCAATACCTGTTATTGATCAGTCAATTATCCATCAATTCCAGGAATACATTAAACAGAAGGAATACAATGAAGAACTACTTGAAGATAAACAGACTTTAAAATAAGCACTCAAGTTGAGTTCCGGAAATGTCTTGGTTGAGTTAGAGTTTGTAGTTATTGCAGTCATATGATAGGTTGAAATTTGATCTCAAATTAAAATTTACAGAGAAAACTAGTAAACAATTACTGCTAAGACAGAATATAAACTGATATGGACTTTTTAAAAGTTTATAATTTCCCTATTTCCCAAAGCAGTGTGCCCAAAACACAATGTTCTTTCTTTTTTTCCCTAAGTGGCTTGGGCATCACTCTCTATTAAAAAACACTGCTGAGAAATCTTAGAGGACTAAGTCACTCTTAAGCCTGCAATGATATGACAACCCATAGAGCCATTGGATCAGGGAAAATGTCCAGGTCATGAAAAGAGCACAGAAGAAGGGACCTGCCCAAATAGAACTTACAAATCAGCTAGAGATATAGGATCTCTTTCAGACCCAAGTCCTCTGTAACGCCCTCACCAAGAAGCAGCAGAACTGATTTTTTTTTTTAAAGAAATACACTGTAAAAATGGAATTGGTAAAAATTTAAAGGTAAACATTTTTCCTAATTTAAATCTTGAATTGTTCATATGATCTAAATATTACTAAAATCAATTACCACATACTAAAATATTTCACTAAGATACCTCATAATATTTTAAAACAAAAACTATTTTCCTCTCAAATTGTGAATATATTTATAATGCAAAAGATATTTATAATTAATACATAAGGCAGGAGAGAGACATGACCATTGTCCCTTTTTTCCCTTCAAAGTGTGATTAGAATCACTTCATAAAATATTCACATAGGCTACTAGAATAGTAAAACAGCATTTCTTATATCTACCAACTACACACCTGCCTGAAAATGTAAAAACCAAATAATAAATAAGTTTACATCACATAAATACACTGATTTTATTTATAACTGTGTCTAAAGTAAAGTTCATGTATTCAATATGAAAAAATAAAATAAATAAAATAAATAAATAAAACAGCATCTCTTTCTACATAAATCACAGTACTTATTTGGAATGCATAGTAAAGTTCCTTTAAAATGTTTTTTTGGGGGAAGCCGGGATGGCTCAGTGGGTTAAGCACTCATTGTGCAGAGTCCCAGGGACCAAGGATCGAATCCCGGCCTTGGCCCGTATAGACCCATATGCTGAACTGAGGTGTGATTCCCAAGTGAGAGGCCCCTAATTCAGTTCATTCCCCCCAGTTCAGCCCCTGGCTTGAGGGGGTGTGCCTCTCATGCAGGAGGCCCCAGCCCGGTTCCCGGCCTGTGCAGCCCCCGCCCACCTGTGTGGAATGAATCCATGTTGAACACTGATGACGTACAACCATGGAGACTGCTCTGGGCCCTTCCCCTTCTCTCTGTCTCTGTCAAAAACAATATAAAGAAATAAATAAATCTTTAAAATGTTGTTTTGATAACACATAAGACAATGTACCTCGAGCGATGATTAGCATTTGGTTCATCCTATTTTGAAGTATACAGTGCAAGCGTCACATTTGCAATAGCATCGGCTTCATCTGCATTTATTTGACATAGGGCATAACCTTGAAGGTATGCCAGGCCATTGGCAAAACTGTGAGGTTGAAGGGAAGAGTCTCTTTTGCTCCCCACTCCCCAGTCTGGTGCCCCTCTTTTCCCTTTCAAAGTGCCACTACCCATGCACACCTCGCAACAAGCCGAACCTGTATTTTATTATAAGCATTTGCACACAGAGGCACTCTCATTCACAAACCAAATTTCTGACATCCAACCTACCATCAAAAATTTATCAGTCCCAGCATTGGTTTATTTATCAGTGTCCTTGTTTTTTCAGACACCTTAATAAAATTAACTGATCCAGGCTAAGATGATTTTTTTCCTATAGTATTATAATTAACATTTAACTACATGAATAGCACCCTACTGGTTATTAGTTAAGTACACAGGGGTGCATGAAATATGTCCTTTGTCTCAAAAGAAGTTTATAATCATAGGATCTATAGGGAAATAAATAAATACATATAAGCAATAGAATAAATGGTTGGAATAAGGGAACAGCAAAGGGAAATAAATGCCCACTGTGAGATGAACATGGAAGTAGATGTAACTATGAAAGGGGACCACGTTTCAGTCAGGTACATGCTACAGAGTCTTCCTTGGGTCTTCGAGGCAAAAGAGGAGTGATTCAGTCTACCAGAGTATGAGCTTCTCAACAACTTCTCACACCTTACACAGAGCAAAGGCCCTGCTAAAGGTTTACGGAATGATTTTTAAATGAGAAGAGGCTAAAAAGGCAGGGCACCTCTCTCCCCCAAAAGTAGGTCATTGGCACCCTTCTAAAACCATACAACTTAGCTAACCTCCAGTGGGATAGCTTTCTCTTGCATAACCACCCATGTAGAAAGTATTACTCATTACAGACTCTTTGAGATCCCCTAGGATCAAATTCTACCTGACTGTTTCAAATTGTCCTTAAAAGAGGATGGCAAGCGCTACCCTGTCCCTTGGAGGTCGTAGTTTTCCACTTTGCTTGGCCAACCAAAGTCAGAATTCCAGGCGTTAATTTGCTCCCCTACCCAAGCACAAACAGAGGAGAGCCACAGTCTCCAGCTGTTTAGAAAGAAACGAATGCCTTCAGCTAAGAATGCCCTTTATAAATGCCCACTGTGAGATGAAAATGGAAGATCATTCAGGATCTGTACAGAGTTTTTCTCTAAGCATCCCTGTGTGTGTTATGCATATGGAGAGAGAACATCTTGTTTTTATATTGTCTATAATAAATTATAAATGTAACAGTGGGAGCTTTCTCAGTACTATTTGTAAATGCAGCCAGAGGCTATTAAGTGATTGGTATATCAAATAAATATAATTAGTAAATAGCAGAATTACATGTTTGTAAACTGCCTTTGGAAATATATTATTAGACCAAAGACACAATTTCTGCCAATGTTTCTAAGTGTTTTCCAGAGATACCAGAAAAATGGTTTAACAATTTCATAACAACTTTGAAAAAATATATATGCAAATCTGCAAAGGTAGACAGTACCTTTACTCAGTACAAACTCTTTTTGAATGCTTCATGGTAAAATTTAAGTGCAGAGGTATACTTAAGTTGCATCATAATTTTTTTCAGGGGAGTTAAGATGTGCTTGATTGTTGACTATAAGTTCTTAAATTAGTATTTGATGAGGCTAGAAAGAGTTATAAATATATCTCTACACACAGAGTGCTCTCAGGTTATAGAGTTCGTTTCAATTACTAACACTTAAAATTAGCGCAGCAAGTCAATCAGTTTGGAGCAAGGTGAACTCATCTTGCCCCTCTCTGTTGTTTCATTACGAAAGAGTTCATTCCTTACCAGAGATGTGCTTCCCATTGTCCAGCAATGGAAACTGAAAAGTCACATTGATTCTTCCTCCAAGTACAGAGACACTCATTTGTCTCTTACCGTATTTTCCGGTGTATAAGACAACCGGGCGTATAAGACGACCCCCTAATTTTACAGTTAAAACATAGGTTTAGGCCTATATTAGCTGTATAAGACTACAGCCTCGGAAGTGGGGGGTAGTCTTATACAGCGAATATAGGCCTAAACCTATGTTTTAACTGTAAAATTAGGGGGTCGTCTTATACGCCCGGTTGTCTTATACGCCGGAAAATACGGTACTCATCTTCCCTTATTTCACACCTGATTGGTACAAAACCCAACCTTGCTCTTTTCTCACATCCTAGCCTCTCATACCAAATCCACATGAATTAATCTTTCAAAAACCTCATTTTTATATTTGACTTTCTGGTAAGGAACCCAAAATGGATCCCTATGCATACGTATCAAGGTACAATATTCAACTCTACAAAATTTAGCTTCAACCATACCTTTAAATTTTACCGTAATTATCTACTAACGGCCAACTAAGCTTTCTAATCCAGTTAGGCTAGTTTCCTTACTAGCCCCACCTGGCCCACTCCCAGGTATACCTTCATTCCCCTTATCATTCAGGACTCTCTGCTACAGTTGCTAGTGGCCCTCTAAGACCTCGATATTGCCCACGAAGTCAGATTTCTCCATACAC
>PVKE010051002.1:0-10780 GCA_004027555.1 Craseonycteris thonglongyai
AGCCGGTGGGTGGAACCGAGAGAGCCTCTCCAGGGAGCAGCGTACGCAGTCCAGAAGGCTGCAGTATTTCCTCCAAGAAAAAAAAAAAAAAGAAAAAAAAAAAAAAAAGGCTGCTTCAACCCCTGCTGCAAGCAAAGTTCCGATTCCCTCTGCTGGCTATCTCGAATAGCAAAGCGATTTTTTCAGCAAAGCTGCTGCCGATGGAACTGAACCCGGGGAACTCAGATGCGGGCGGTGGATTATTTCTTATCCTTCCCTCCATCTACTCCACAGAAAAGCTGCCTGCTTTGCTTTTCGTGCCAAGTTTTTAAAGGTAAGCCACACTACTAAACAAAACATCGAAGACCATGGGAGGGAGCAGAGGAGGAAGGGAGGAAGGAAGAGAAAAAGGGGGGTGGGGAGGTGGGCAGAGGGACTAACCTTGCTGGTGAAAATGCAAAAAGTGGATCCTGGTTGCTTTCAAAACCTGTTCACATACTAAAGTCAGATGACTAAGCCCTTCTTTAGAAACTACCCTTTACTTCTTGGAGGACACGCAGGATGCAAAGTTTTGAAGAAACTGTAATGAATACCAGGACTACTATTAACAAGTTGTGCATCACAGATCCCAATAACCAACTTATCGTAGCAGAAATAAGCATTCTTATCATTATATCCATTTTGTCAACATCAAAAGAGGTATTCCCTCAGATTTATGAATTTCTTTATAAATAAAATCACTGGTTCTCTCATTGTCAAAGCCTTTATGATTATTTTGATTCATGGATACTATAATCACTTTATTGATATTATCACAAAAAAGAACAAAAATCGTAATTACTTGGCAGAGTTTTTTTCCCCACCAATAATTAGTAATATTCTGACATGCTTATCAGCTGCTGCATTAGAATACAGATTGTTTCCGAGAAAATATATTTCCTTAAAGGTTCCCTTTCAAGACGGGTGAGGCTAAAATTAGACACGCCAGCTGTGTTTCACTGTGAGTGCTCACACATGCCCAGAGCGTGGGCAGCTCCTCTACTTTGTCAAGTGGTCTCTGTTCTCCCCAACCCAGTGTTGCCTTTTCAGGTAGGAGGTTCCTGGTGCAAATCCAGCTTCCTAGTCGAGAAGGACAGAGAATAGGGGCGCAATACACAACCTGGTGTCCGTCCACACACAAGCTCCACCACCCTGAGGCATCTGGCTTCTGCTCAGGGGTCTGGTTTCTGGAAACGGTGGGAATGCATGTATGTTCCTTGGAGAAAGATAAGAATGGTGAAGTAAAGAGTTTAATGTTTCACTTTTGACAAGAACAACAATCAGAAGGAAGGAAGGAAGGAAAGAGGGAGCGTGGAAAGAGAGGAGTGAGGTGCCCTGAAACTGTTGTAACTGAGAAAATGAAATCAGCTCCCCTGATGTTCAAATGTGTGATTCTGGGCCTCAGTTGTCTTATCCAGAAAAATGGGAATATTGCCAACTTCACCTGCCTGAAAGTGTAAACTGAATCAGATACTAAATAAAGCCCCCAATGATTTCAGTACTTTGGTGGCATCCCCTTGCTCAGACAATCAAGTCCTGACTCTTGGAAGAGCTTTCAAAACACTTGAAAACCCAACTTCTTTCTCCAGACTCAGATCCTGAACTCTGACCCTTACATTCTACCCCAGAGTGACGTTGATCGGCTTCTAGGACTGGAAGTACTCTCTCGGGGCCTTCTGTCATTGCCTTTGCCCAAAGTGTTCACCCCAACTCACCTGCAGAGCCCTGATCCTTCAGCCCATCCTTGAGGTCTCAGCCTGGCTATCACCCGACAGAGTAGCTTTCCTGAAACCCTGCTTTCCCATTGCACCTTGTATTTGCTCTAATACTTTGATTATCCAACGTAACCGCCTGTTAGTTGCATGTCTCTTTGACGATGCTCTAAAAGCAACAGGAAAAACAGGAAGTAGGAGTTCCCATCACTCTCATTCACCTTCATATTTCCAATACTGGTGTGGTGCCTAGCACAAATGCATGCTCTGTAAATGTTTGATGAATAAGACGTTTTAAACATAATAGTGCTAACACAACTCCTCTTCCTCTTCCAGCACATTTCAGTACATTTCTGGATGCAGAAGATATGGGGATGCACAGATCCATACAAGCCCTTCCCTTATAAAGTGTATCCTCCAGCGACGGACATAAGCAAAGGAATAAACAACGTAAATAGGCACTACAAGATCAGGCGGCATTTAGTGCTATTACGAAAATGCGAAGCTGAGTAAAGAAAAACAGTCACAGGGATTCTACCTCATATAGGAATGTTGGGAAATGCTCTCCAAGGAGTCCCGGGTTAAAGGAAGAGCGTAAGCCACGTCTTGGGTGTTTATACCATGAGAGTACTGAGTGTGTATGCCTTGGCTCCCACCCAAACTGCCTCGGTTCCCATCCTGCTATGTCACCCAGCCTTCCTTTTCTCATGTATCCAATATCACTCCCCACTTCAGACAGTTGCTATGAGAATGCACCAAGATAAACATAGGAAGCACTTATAACACCATGGAACATACTGGATGTGCTCAAAAAAAAATGTCAGCCTGCATCACAGGGAAGAGCATCCCCAGCAGAGGGAAGAGCAAGTATAAAAAGTGTGGTAGCAGTACCATATCTTTGGAACGTGTGAGAAATGGTGCAGAGGCTGGACCTGAGCAAATGAGGAGTAGTGTCTATAAAAATGATGCTGGGGAGGTATCCTGGGGACAGACAGTAAGAGCCATGATGAGAACGTGGTGTGCAAAGCTGCATTCATGGCAGTTGGTAGCCCATAGCCAGGACTCTAAGCATCCTGACTCTAGATCTGGTCCCGTTCAGCTATGGCATGCTGTCCTCCTAAATGACCTAGTTGAAGTTCCACCAAAGTCTATGACGTGATCAGGATCCCAGAACGCTTCTGCCAATTTTCCCACTGTAGACAAAGGACATCCGTATTCTTTTCTTAATAAGTAGTCTAGATACTCCTTGAAGGGAAGGGGATACTGCCTTATTTATCAATGAAAGACAAAATAAATAACTCCTCATTCTGAGCTATAGTCCACTTATACATAAAGTTCCCAGCATGTGTTGATGCTATCAGCAATTTTTCCATAAACTGTCACTTTCCAAAATGCTATTCTGTTTTATTAAGTTAATATTATGTTCCAGGTACCAGTTGTCATTAGCCTGAGATCACTCATTGAACCTTTAAAGCTTTTCTTAAACAATGCAAAGATGGTTTACCACTTCTGAGAACTCTAAAACCTATGTCTTATTGTATTGTTTTTCCCCTCAGATACAAGTATCCATGGCAATTTGGGAGGGAAGATACTCATGTCAGAAATACTTTTTATATCACGTCTGCTCTGCTGGAGCCATAATGCTTTCTATTTAAATGATCGCGTTAAGGTAGGAGGTAACTAGTCTAAGGCACTCTCTACATCAGAAGCCAGCTGTGTCTCATTTGCCAACTAACCAACAAATTTTGTACAAATTCAAGAGCAGCAAACTGCATCTCAAAGGGCATGGACTCTTACACATTGGAGAGGTACGCACTTGAGACAGGTCTTGGTTAACTGGTTTGAAATGATGTCTCACACACACCGTCCAGAGATGGAGAAGTGATGACCTTGGAATGAGAGTCCATTGGGTGGAAATGGAGACTCTCTTCTCATTAGCCCTTGACCTGTCCACTCAAAGAAAAACTGGATGCTCTCTTTGGGTGGTTTTTTTTTTTTAATTACAAAGACTTAGTCAAAAGCAAAGGACAAAAACAGTACTGACATAAGGAAAATAACCTACTTGTACTATCGTTGAAAGTATGAGTATACTATTCTATCTTCAAGAAAGACGTTCATGAGCTTGAATATTTTTTTTAATTTGGCATTTTATGCCTTCTTTGTTCAAATTTGTAAAATTCCTTTTAAACACAGCAAGTGTCAAAGGGATATAAACATAAACATTGGTTAAAAAAAAGACAAGATGGTTGATTGCAAATCCAATATTAAAGTAATGTTATAACTTTCTTTCTCTGACTATTGACCAATGGCTGAAGAAAATACTTGAGACAAATTAAGAGAAAGAGTCTGCTAGTGATTCAAGCATGTGTGGTCCAAG
Source organism: Craseonycteris thonglongyai (assembly GCA_004027555.1). Taxonomy (NCBI): domain Eukaryota; kingdom Metazoa; phylum Chordata; class Mammalia; order Chiroptera; family Craseonycteridae; genus Craseonycteris; species Craseonycteris thonglongyai. The sequence continues at coordinate 4,108 of PVKE010051002.1, forward strand.
CTTAAATTGTAATAAAATGTAAAAATATCAATGTAGATAAAAACAATCAAATTTGGCCTTGGAAGAAAATGTCAAGCCTCAGGATAAAATTATAATATACTATCGTTCAAGAGCACTAATCAAGTACACAAGCAAGAATAATTTAAAGCAATGGACATTAACTTAAACACAGTTTTATTGAGCATCTACTACATGCCTAAATAATCGAGAATACCAATATAGTCTCAACCTTGTCCTCAAGTAGTCTGAGTTATTTCGTTATCTATCAAACATCAACAACATTCATACATGACCTTAATGTTTTGTCATATCTGAGTGCCAGTTTTTAACAAAATTATTAAATAATTTTCTGTAAATTCACTCATATTCTATAATTCAACTTTATTATAAATTTAAGCAATAATATACATGAAATCTCATGTTTATTTTGTTCCTATTACCTGTTCAAAAAAATACACACTAGCATCTCACTGCCTATGCACATTTTTTGTGGAACTTAGTACTGTGGTGGGCACATCTGGTTTTCCTTTACCCCTACAATTACCGAGACTCACGCTTTCCCACTTCATTGAAAGTAGCCATGACCAAGTGGCTTGACTGAGTCAATAGAATATGAAGCAAAATTGACATGTTTAAAAGCTTTTAACTATTGCTGTTTTAATTCTTCAACCCATTCTTCTCCAACGGAAGGATGTGCTGATTTGGAGAAAGTATGTTGGAGAGCTGAGAGCAACTGCCTTGAATACTCACCATTTTGCCATTGACTTGTCAGAGGCAAAAAATAAACCTTTATTGTATTATGTTATTGAGATTTGGTGATTTATCCACAGCATCACCTAGCCTACACCTTGGCTAATGCGACATTACTTGTAGTTTGATTCTATGTTCATCAGTTCCCTTATTTGAGTATCTCCCTCACTAATATCCACAAGGGCAGGGAATGTATCTACCATGTCCGTTGCTATATCCCCAGCACCTACAACAGTCCTTGGGATGAAATGCCCACATAATAAATATTTGTTAAGTAAATCAATAAAATGTACACTTATAATCATCTCACTTATCTATCAATGGTCAATGTGTGATAGTTTATGAAACAATAAAAGGGTAAATGAGACAAATACTCAAAAAATAAAAGTTGTTTTTTTGGAGGAGAATTGCTACAACACAGAGTGTTTAAAGGAGGGAAAGAGTTTTTTGTTTGTTCGTGCCGACTACTGGGTGTGAGCATGGGGGTATGTGTTCACTAGTTAAGAAAGAAAGAAGGTGAGGATGCCAGGATGGCTCAGCGGGTTGAGTGTTCAGTTTGCAGCCCCTAGGTCTAAGGATCGAATCCCAACTCTGGCTCATGCAGACCCATATGCTGAACTGGGTTTTGCCCTCAGTTCAGTTCTCACCAGGGTGAGCCTCCTATGTGGGAGGCCTCCAGTTCAACTCCCACCCCAGGCGTGTTTTACATGTGGGAGGCCCCCAGCTGGTTCCTGCCCTGTGCAGCCCTGAGACCTCAGCCGGTGCTTGCCCTGCACAACCCCATGCCCATCTGTGGAATGAAACTATGTAGAAAACTAATGACATGCAACTATGGAAACTACTATAGGCCCTCCCTCTCTCTGTCTCTCTGTCTCTCTCTCTCTCTCTCTCTCTCTCTCTCTCTCTCTCTCTCTGTCTCTCTCTCTCTATCTCTCTCTGTCTCTCTGTCAAAAATAATAAAAAGTAAACAAATAAATAAATTTTAAAAATAAATAAATATTAAAAAAAGAAAGAAAGAAGGTGAAGTAGAAAATGAACTAAAACATAAAAAGCTACTAGATACTGTAAGAGAAGGTTATAAGTATTTCCTCAGTTAAAGTTCACAAGTTCTTGGAAAGTGGGTATGATTTTTCAGATTTTACAGTTGAGAAAATTAGGAAGGAAGAAGTTTAACTACCTTATCCAAGTTCACCGAGTTATAATGTGGTAGAGGATTATTTCTGACTCACATCTGTATAAAGCCCAAACCCAGGTTTTTAGCTCAGTGTCATTGATTGAGGTTGTAAATGCTTTATACTAAAATAAAATAAGATAATTTTTCTGTTTAAAACAAAAAAACTCACATTCTACATAAAAGTCTGTCATACATCAGTGTGTCTTCAGGAAGCAAATGGTGTTTAACAGACAGTCAATGGAAAAGAAAGAGCATGGCCTTCTATCAAAGACCATTAACTCTATGCAGATGCCAGTCATGATGGTGAATTGTATGTGTCAACTTGGCTAGGCTATGGTGCCCAGGTGTTTGATCAAACACTAGTCTAGATGTTGTTGTGAGGTATTTAGATGTGATTAACATTTAAATCAGTAGACTGTAAATAAAGCATATCAGTCTCCATACTGCAGGTGGGCCTCATCCAATCAGCTGAAGGCTTTAAGAAGAGAGACTGAGATCTTTCATGAAGGAAGGAATTTTATCTCCAGACTGCCTTGCGACTCAACGAGCAGGATCAACTCTTCTCTGGGTCTCCACTCTGCCAATTTAGCATGCATTTTTTTTTTCTCTTTTTTAGATTTGCTAGCCCTACAATCACATGAACCAGTCCTTTAAAATACATCTCTGTGTATACATATCTTCATCTTACTGGTTGTGTTTCTCTGGAGAATGGTGACTAATACAACAGATTAGTAATAAAAGGAAATATGACATCAATGAAAGTCAGTGAAATGAATACTCTTATACATTCCTAATAAATGTCAATAATGTTTTTTCTTACAGCTTAACAAAGCATATAGCCTAAAAGTCTTCATCCTGTTACTCGTTAATCTAAAACATCATCATTAGAAGTTTGTTTTGTTTGTTTTTTAAAGATCTTTTTTATTGTTTTTGACAAGAGAAAGAGAGAGACAGAAAGAAGGGGGAGGGCCCAGAGCAGTCTCCATAGTTGCACATCATCAATTTTCGACAGGTGGGAGCGGGGCTGCACAGAACAGGAAATGCGCCAGGGGCCTCCCATATAGGAAGGTTACCCTGGTGAAAACCAAACTGGGGACACACCCCAGTTTAGCATATGGGTCTGCACGGGTCAGGGCCGGGATACCATCCTTGGACCCAGGGGCTGCAAGACAAGCGCTCAACCCAACGAGCCATCCCAGCAAACCCAGAAGTTTAAAAATAAAAAACTGAGGAATCTGAATGTCTAACTATTTGGTTAAATAAAAACAATGTAGTATATAATTCAATCATTAAAATGATACTTAGAATACATTTTAACAGTATGGGGAACTTGAATAGCTAATGAAAAAAATCACAATACAACATTGTATATGCTTTCTACAATAAAATATAAACACATAGACCAGATAGTGGAAGAAGTACTTCAAAATAACATTTTTCCTGTGGTGGGGTTATTGGTGATTTTATTTTTCTTTTTAATAAATTTTGACATTTTCTAATTCATCTTAAAATGAGCATACATTTTATTATTTTAAATAAACATTATTTTAAAATAAATTTTTAAATAAGTATACTCCTAAGTACGGTTTTCATTATTAGATGATGGAAAATTTTTAAACACCCGGATGTGATAATATCAAAGTAAATTACATGTGTATTTTAAGTTGCCATTTCCTTCTTACAAGGATCAGACATTAATTTAAGAAAAGTTTAAATCTTGCTTTAAAGTCTAGGAACAGTAATTCTACATCAAATAATGTCAAAATTCTCATTTAATAAAATAACATCTATCAATGACATATTTCTGAAAGGATTGAAATAAGCCTGCAAGTATCCAACAATTTCATTTTTTTAACATCAACTAATTCTGTTTTTGTACTTCTATGTTTCTCATAAAGTTATTTATAAAAAATAATAATAATAATGATACATCTCCATCAGCTTGCTTACAATATTTAGAAGACACAGGAATTTATTTTTTGTCTATCACTGTGCCTCCCTGTATACTTCCATGCAAAGAATTATACCGTTTTCAGTCCATTGAGCCAGTTTTGCCCTGAGGTAGGTGGCAAATTCTAACGGCCCTTCTTACAAGCATGCCTTCTGCCACGATTTGTGCCATAAGTGAACCAGAGCCTTAGGAAAGACTGACTAAAAGTCTCAAAGTAGCAATAGATGAAGAGCTGCCTTGGCTCATGGAAAACACATTTTTCTAAAAGGAATATTATCACTTTCATTGACTGTCTAGCTTCCAGCTGCCAATAGCTAAGCAAGTTGGGTCAATACAACCAGATTTGATTGGCTATGCTGATTTCTCTCCTTAGAAAAATCCATACTTGCAGAGGTTCTGGGAGAAAGCTACTACTAATTAGAGTTACCAGATAAAACACAATACATATAGTTAAATTTGAGTTTCCAACTAATGATGAATAAGTTCCCAAATATAGCATACAGTATGTCCCGTGAAATATTTGGGCCATATTTAATGGAAAGTATCTATTGTTTACGTGAGATTCAAATTTAGCTGGTGTCCTGTATTTTTATTTCCTAAATCAGGAAAACTTACTCCTAATTGATTCACCGATACAGTTTACAGATGTTTCAAGGACACAAAACTGCTAAAGTTCAAATGTAATGACAATTAACAATGCTTAATATTTTCAGTCCTCCTTAAACTCAAAAAAGGCAAACCGAAAATGTCCCTAAACTAAGTCTCCTTTATGAGACTTGAATCACAGTTGTGTTCCCAACATGAATCCATGCAGTGTTCTCCTCCTCCTCCTCTTCTTCCTCCTCCTCCTCCTCCTCCTCCTCCTCCTCCTCCTTCCTTCTTTCTTCTTTTTGTGGGTGGGGGGTCTTGCTTTGTTTTGTTTTAACATGAGAGGTTTTTACTCTCTGAAATTGACATCATAAAAGTTCAATTTAGGGGAAGCCGGGATGGCTCAGTGGGTTAAGCGCTCACTTTGCAGCCCCGGGGACCCAGGATCGAATCCCAGCCCCGGCCCGTGCGGAACCATATGCTGAACTGGGGAGTGCCCCCGGTTCAGTTCTCTCTCTGTCAAAAACAATAAAAAATAGAATTAAAAAAAGCTTAAAAGAAAAAGAAAAGTCCAATTTATAAAACTGGACAAATTTGCAAAACCCAAGAGGAAAGAAGATCACAGGTATGCTTCCCATGTGGTCCACAGATAAGTGCTGCTCAGGGGACCCCTGCGGCCGTGGCCAGCAAGTGCAAGGCTTTAGATTAAGTGTTTGGCAACTTTACAGTAATTTGTCAGAAGAATTTTATGTCTCTTTTCTCTAATAAAAGTTTGGACTTGATTTTTGAAATCCTAATTTTTGTTTTTCATCTTTCTACTAATTTCTAGTGTACTTTACCAAAACATCAACTAGGGTCAGTTAGAAAAGAAAAAAAGCCAGTTTTTCGTGACAGACAGTTTGAAAGTACTGATCTAGAAAACAGACAATTGTCTATTTCCTTTTATTTCCATTTGCACATTTCTAGTGGTGGAAGAAGTTGCATTGATAGATTTCCTAACTGCAATGCAAAGAATAATAAAACCTGCAGGAACTACAAAGAAAAATTTAATTCCTTCAAGTTCACCTTTCTGGTTTTCTTACCTCTCTCTTCTTCCTGTGTCTATTTCTTACCCTCTCACCTGCCACGTTCCGGACCCCAGGAAAAATATTTAAGTGTACCGAACCCAAAGCCAGGACATGGGGGGCTTCTTGGCTTGAATGACTGATCCTGGAGAGATTGAGTTTCTAGCCTGAGCCTGTTATCTCATGTGGAAAATGCAGGCTGTAGTTGGGTCACTTAAGGTCCATTCCTGACTCTGATACTCCACAATGCCAGGACACACTACATCTTCTCGGCTCACTCCAACAGCAAAAGGTTGACATTCTTCAGCCAGAGGCTTTATATGACTCCCAGCCATTCCCAGCAGCTGCATGCTGGGAGGCCCCCAACTCCAAAAATAACCCCACAAATTATAATTTGCCTTCCAGAGATGACATCTCCGTGAACAGCACTAAATCACAGCCATATGATTAGCCTGAGACCTTTGCCAGGGCCTCAAAAACAGTTTAATCTCTGGAAATCTGGAAGCACCACTATCCATCCCACCCAGGGGCCTCCGATATGCTGAATGTCTGTGCTCATTATACAGTCAGGAAACATACCGTAATTACTCGTTTTTCTTTAAGGAAGTTTATGACCGGAGGTAATGGGAGGAACATAAATGTACTGACTGTTTACTGAGACTCATAAACGCTAAGAACACAGACAAATAATTGTCACTTAGAGATTTGTTCCTGCAGTGGAGAATCTTCGTTTTTAGCAATTTAACTGCTAAAAATTTACTCACCTTGAGGAGAATTATTTAGTAGGAAATAAAACTTAGTGTCCATTTCATTCCCTGCTCTGCCAACTTTTGTCCTTTCAGAAACCAGCTTTCACACCAAATGTGCGAAAGGCAACTTGTTATATAGCAGGGGTGGCCAACAAGTCGATCGTGGTCGACCGGTCCATCGCGAGGCCAATCTTGGTGGATCGTCGATCGCTCGCAATGTCTGGGGTGGAATTCCATGTACCATGGACTTTGAAGCGATTGTAGAAGACAAAACTTTCTAGCAATAGTTTAATGCATTCTGGGAATTTGCCAAGGTCATAAATTCCTAGAATTCTGACAGCCTGACACTGTGATCTCCGCCCACCCAGACAATACATTTTGACTTATGTGTTACACT
>PVKE010051003.1:0-10778 GCA_004027555.1 Craseonycteris thonglongyai
CTGCCTTAATCTCCCGGTACCCACAGAACTGTAAGAGTCTAGTGTGTCCACCGTGAGCACCAGGGTGTGAAGGGGGCTGCTCCCAGTGCATGGGAGGTAGCAGCCCAGGGAATTTTCCAGGCCTAGGGTGGAGCTTCCAAGATGCACTGGCACTTGGGCTGGCCCCAAGCTCCATTGGAAGAAATGATGCTGGGGAAAGGCTCAGCGGGTTGAGCGCTCGCTTTGAGGCCATGAGGACCGAGGATCGAATCCCAGCTCCGGCCCAGGCAGGAGACACACACGCACGCACGCACACGCGCACACGCGCACACACGCACACACACACACACACACACACACACACACACACACACACACACACACACACACACACACACCCCCCCCCCCCCCCCCCCCCCCCCCCCCCCCCCCCCCTCTCACGGCTTAGTCCCTCCTGAGATGTGCTGGCTCGTGCATATGAACACAAGTTAACTGGGAAAGCACTTCTCTGAATCGCAAGCTTCTTCAGTCAGGGTGTGGGTTGGAGGGCTGTGAACCACAGAGACACGTACCAACACATGTGGCCTTCCAGGCCGCTGGTCTCTTAGCCAGCTCTGGCTTGCTCAGGGTGTACACGCTGTGACTGGTTGGGGAAGAGGGCTTGGCTGAGGCCACAGAGGGACTCTCCGTGGTGAGGGGAGTCAGCTTGCTGGTACAGGTGGTCTGTGATGAGCTGGAGTTCCTAGGTGCTGGTTCTATGGTAGGAATGGGCTTCCCCAATTTGGTGTGTAGCTTGAAGACCTGGAATAGACCCATGTCCTTTTTAGGGCCACCTGCAGGCATGATCAACCCTCTTCAAGAGGAAAAAAGAACACCATGGTGGGCGTGGCAGGCCTGAAAACCTGTGGGACTGAGGGTGGGTGGTCTTGTCCCATTCCCCGGGGATCCCACCATGCTCCCAGCTCCCAGTTATATGCCTCCTACTCTCTAGAGAATCACTCCCTTTGGAAGGGCCTGTCTGTGCTGTCTCCTGCTTCTAGGCCCCAACTAGTCACACACATGTGGGCCCTATAATACTCCAGCACTTGGTGCTGGCTATCACCAACCTCCTTCCTCCAAATTCCACTGCCTTGGGAGGAAAGGCAGAACCATTCTCTGTATCCCAAGCACCAACCTGGTGCCCAACTCTGATGGGGACATAGCGTGTATAGATGGGTATGTATATGGGGCCGCCTGCTAAGATGTGTGTATATGTTCATGGACACATGTCTAAATTCTGCAGGAACACGTACCCATCTACAGATGCACAAGCACTTAGGATTCAGTCCCACCCCATCCTCACTATACAACTTACTATTTTAATTTTGTTTTTAAAAAGCAAGAATCCAAATGGAATATACCATTTGATCTCATCAATATTCAAACTCTTGTTCTTGTAAACATGTAAACATGCTTAATGCCAAGAACAGTTTCTGAGGGCATGGGTACGAGCACTGTACTGCTTTATGTTTTTGCATAGGGGCAGGTAGGACTGTGAGAAAGTGTTTGGCTTCTGAGGAAGGAGGACACATGAGTCCTGCAGGGAAAGCGTCCTCTCATCAGTGGCTGCCCCCTCTGATTTCACTGGATGCCTCTCTGGATCCAACGTGTGGAAAGCTGGGGCTGCTCCCAGAGCAGCCCAGCCTGGGCAGGGCTCCTACCTTCTGGTGCTTGGCCCCCCGGATATGGGCGATGTAAGCCTCTGCTCCGGTGCAGGACACAGCACACAGGTCACAGCACAGCTTCACCTGCATCGCACATGGCCTGTCGTTGGGGTAGATGCCAATTTTCTGAGCTGCCTCTTTCTTTTTGTGCTTCTGCCCTTCCAGGTGCTCACGGTAGGTCTGCTGGCAGTGAGCAAGAATGAGAGTGGGGGGAAGCCAGGATGGCTCAATGGGTTAAGCACTCACTTTGCAGCGCCGGGGACCAGGGATCGAATCCTGGCCCTGGCCCGTGCGGAACCATATGCTGAACTGGGAGCTCCCCCAGTTCAGTTCTCTCTCTGTCTCTGTATCTCTCTCTCTCTCTCTGTCAAAAATAAATTAAATTAAATTAAAAATAAATAAATAAATAAATAATAACTTCTTAAAAAAAAGAATGAGAGCGGCCTGAAGGGGGTGTGTGCCCACTGGGTACCACACTGTCCCCCATGGTTCACTGGCAGGGCATGTATGCACCCCAGAGAGAAACACAGGCCTGTGGTCTCCACCACTCTATACTGGCCTTTGAGAGATTCATGTACTGCTTTATTAGGCCCAGACCACAGACTCAGATACCTAGTTTGAAAGACATCAGGTTTCTTTCTTATTAATTAATTAATTTATTTATTTATAAAAATCTGTAAGTTTCTTAAGCCTGCATCCTTAAAAGACTGCACAAGCACTTAGGATTCAGTCCCACCTCTTTCAGGGGCAGCTGTGAAAGAAAATTCTGGCTTTTCAGAATCTGACCTTAGAAACCAAGCAAGAATGCACGCTATACTTTCTTGTAAAAACACCACTAATAAACTGAGGATTTCCACACAAGAGGGGCTACCATGGGTCACAGGCCTACTCATCCTGTACCACTAGGCCCAAAACATCTGTGTCTGACAAATGACCAAGCTCTTTTGAGGTATCCCAGACTCCTCTCTTGGAACCCTAATGAGGCAAGCTGCAGCAAATACACATAAAGTGGGCCAGTTATACCAATGCACTCTGTCCATACCAAGAGTTAACATTCGTGGAATAAAAATACCTCTGGAAAATGCACAAAGGCCTGGCAGCACTGGCTGGTTCTAGTGGCTGACAGGAGGCACAGCAGGAGTGGGAGCGATACTCACTGGAATGCAGGAATCTTGTGAACACTTTACCTAAGCAAAAGAGCACGCTCAGATACACACATACATGCACTCAGTAAAAGCCCATGGGATACAGAATAGTCTAGAAGGATATATACCAAAACACAGACAATAAACTGCTTCAAGTGGAACACTTATAGGCAGTTCTCACCTGCTTCTCTGCATACACAGTCATAGTTAACCAACCACACAGCTTCAAGAAACCTCAAAAATCTGATTTCTATCTTTATCCCTAAATCTATAGAGTTCCTCAGGTTACTGACCTTCTCTGAGCTCCAGGCTTTTACCTGCCACATGGACTGGTAACGATGCAGTTAGATGCATGAAGTAACCTATAGAAATACTTTGCAGAGTACTTGGGAGTAAGAGCAAATGTTGCAATTTTTGTCATACTCCTCCTGCCTGACTCCCACCACAAATACCCATTTAAATGTGTAATGAGAGAATAGCCAGGGAGGAGTGTTAGAAAGAGGCCTCCTGGTGCTCCTGCATTATCAAGAGCTCCCACTGATGCTGGAGGTCACCCTCCTGGTCCTCATTAGGGTAGGGCAGAGACTATACTGCTGACTGTACAGACTTAAGAGAGCCTGCTTAGATGAACACCCACAGAAAATGCAAAAGCACTGCCAGGGAGGCCATGCTGACACAAAACCCTTCCAGACACAGATGGAGACCCTATGTGGCTGTTTCAACATTCACAGTGTGTGAGACAGCATTGGGGGTGGGGCAGTAAAAGGTGGGTAGACAGAAAAGGGCAGCAAGATGGGCCCTGTGGTACTGGAAATGCTCGGGACCTTGGCAGTGGTGGCGGATTCACAAACCTACCCAGGTGACAAGTTCACACAGAACAAAACACACATGCATGCACATACACATGTGTGTAAAAATGTGCACGAGTAAACCTGGGGACATCTGAATAAGGACACATCATGTCAATGTCAATATCCTAGTTATAATTCACAAAACATTAGCATTGGGAGAAGCTAGGTGAAGGGTACACAGGGCTTCCCTGTGTTACTCACTACAACTGCATGTGAACCTACAACTATCGCAATAAAAATTCCAATTTAAAAAGTGCTATTAATATTATCAAAACTGGGAATAAAAAAAATAGATGTTTCCAATTGATGAGTGAGTGCCAGATGTTAGGCTGAGTGATGACGCTCACACAAACCCTGTCCCTCAGGGAGACTGAGGCTTAGAGAGGCTATGACACCTGCTTGGGTGATGGGGGACAGGGGAGGGTGCTGGTTGTGAGTTCACAGTCCATCCACTTTGACAACACACACGTGCGCACACTTGCACACCCATGCCCGCTATCATCCACCTATGGGCCTGCCTGAACAGCTATGTGAAAGGCAAACCATAACTAGCCACATCTGCCAGAGCCTCAGTGTTCGAGGAGGGGGCACTGACTGCCTCTCCTACCCCAAATCAAGAGAAGACCCTGCTGCCCAGGATTTCAAGGCCACACTTCTGCGGCCAACAGTCAGCACTGTGCTGATCTCGTTTCTTCCACTCAAACACCAGCAGGGCAATCTTAAAGGCAATTCTAATGCACACTTGACATCTCAAGTTTCTTAACAGGCCTCTTCTGAGCAGGCAACGAGCCTGACCTCTGGTTGGCCTCAGGGGAGCCTACCAGCCAGTGGGGAGCCTGCCTAGCATGGGGCACGGGGTGCTGACCTGGGGACCAGCGCAGCTGATCTTGCAGATGTTGCAGTAGTGAAGTGGGGGCTGCCTGGGCCCACCCTTGGGTTTTAGCAGCTTGGTGGGAACCAGTGGCTTCATGGTGAAGCTGCCAGCAGAACTGGTACTGTGGCTGCTCCCTGAACTGCCCCATGGAGATGAGTCTACTGGCTTTGGGAGAGGAGGTGGCGGGGGCGGAGGCTGCATCTGTGGTAGAAGTGGTGGAGGGTAGTAAGGACCCATTTCTGAGTACACAGATACCTCACAGCTGGGGTACGTTGGTCCTAAGAAGCAGAGCAAATAAGAGAGGGAGATGAGTTTGTTTTGAGGACGATGTATATTTTGGCTACAGACAGTTACAGGCTTTGCCCAGAGACCTGCTCAGGGAAATTGCCCACTTACCTGTGTATGGGGTGGAGGCGGAGCTATAGAAGGATGAGGACAGGGTGTATGAAGGTAGGTTGGACACCAAAGCCACAGGCTGGACACTGGTCACTGAAGGGTAGTTGTAACTGGAGGATAGAGCACTGACTGGCTGTACCACCCTAGTAATGGGTGCCTGTTGAGGGGACTGCCCTTGGCTGTACCCACCACCAGGTTGACTGTAAGCTCCTTTGGTCTCTGGAAAGCAAACAAAGCCTCTCTGAAGAGCCACACTTCACCATCTTCCCCGGGGAACAGACAGCAAGGGCCAGATCCCTGCGACCACCACAACCAGCCTCTCCAGCTGCCGGGAGCCAACACGGGTCCTCACTTGTGGACAGGCCCCAGGTGTGACTGGCCATGGACCATCTGGATGTCTTAGCTTCAGCTGGAGGCTGGAGCCCTGGGCCTCTGGTCCAGAGCTCTGATCCCAGCCAAGATTCATGTGTGACTTGTGCCCACCACTCCTTTCCAGACTCTTCTTACTCCTCTGTCATGCGTGTAAAGGGGTATATGCATATTCAATGCATTCCTTATCTCTTTCATTTCTTTTTTTTTTCCTAAGACTTATTTTATTGTTTGAGAGGTGAGAGAGAGAGAGAGAGAGAGAAGGGAGGGCCCAGAGCAGTCTTCACAGTTGTACAACATTAGTTGTGATATGGTTTCATTCTACACAGATGGGTACGGGGCAGTGCAGGGCAGGAACTGAACTGGGACCTCCCGCATGGGAGGTGAGAACCTTCACTACTGGGCATCCAGTGGTTACTAGTGTGCTACAGTTCAGCATATAGGTTTGCACAGGCCAGGGCTGCGAACTGAACCCCGGGACCTCGTAATGGTGAGGCAAGTGCTCAACCACTGAGCTATCCCACATCCCCTCTCTTTAATTTCTAAGATCCAACTCGTCATTGGAACTTACCCCCTTCCACCCTGGGAAAACTTCCTTGGAAAACACTTTTAGCTCCATTTTTAGTTCTGTGTCTCTCTCTCTCTCACACACAGTCCCACCACCTATTGAGACCATCAGGCAGATCTGAGAAAATAATGCTGACACTCACATTACTCCCAGATCTCCCTTGACTCTGGAATGTTTAGATGTGATTTTAATGCATTGACTTCCATGCCCTTGCTCCCGCCCTCTGACCATGCAGGCTCACCTGGCTGGCAGAGTGTGGCCATAGCAGGGAACTGAGGCTGGCCCACTGCAGGTGGGAGATACTGTCTGTTCTCGTAACTACTGGTGGCTGTTAATGGTCTGTAGCCATAACGGTCCTGCAAAAGGGATTCCAAAGGAAAGACACAGAGAGCAGGGAGCAAGGGTGAGGTATGTCCATGCTCAACCCACACATGGTTAAGGGGCTCATGAGGGTCTGGGTTCTCTGCCAAGGGTAGTGGGGAGCATGGCTGGATTATGGTTTACAGGAGAATTCATGCAATTGGATGGATTGGGGACTACATGGAGGCAAGAATGAAAGCACCAAGGCCAGGAGGAGGTGCTGAGAGGGGGCAGTAGCGTGGGAGGGTGAGTTTGGAGGTAGAAGTAGGAGGCCTTGGGGAAGCAATGGAGAGGGAGGGAGGAAGGGGGACGGGGGTAAAGACAACTGGTGGAGCTTGGCTAACCAGGTAGCCTGTGGTGCCATTTGCTGACCTAACCAGGGGGCAACCTGTGGGTGGCAGAGCTGGGGGAGAAACCACATGCAGTATGGGGCACCTTGGTGATTCCAAGGGGAAATGCAGCAGCCAGATCTGTGGCCCAGAGCTTCAAGGTAGGGAAAGTAGAATCATCCATACCAAAAAGGCCAACAAGGACAAGCCCATCCATGTTTTCAAGGAAGAACAGGTGCTGGTCAGAGAAAGGCTGGCTGATACCTGGTAGGTGGGAGCAGTGGTGGGTATGGAGGCAGGCTCTGGGGGTCCACTGCCATAACTGAAGTCATGGATGGACTGGGGCTGGTACCCGTCGTACCCTGCTGGGCCACTAGATCTGGGTGGCTGGGTGGCCATGGGGTAAAATGGTGAGGTCACAGTGGAGACCATTCCAGGAGTAGTCTGTGCAGCAAAGCTAGCTCCAGTAGTGGGGAGAGGAAAAGCCATGGGAAGCTGGGTGCTAGAACCACACAAACACAAAAGCCCGGCTGCATTAGATGGAGCTCAACATAGAGCCTGAGTCAAGCACAGCAATCCCAGCAGACACTGCTGTGAGCTGCTTTCTACATTCACAAAGTACTTCCTGTGGCTGCTGACACCTGTTGAGACCTTTCAATGAGCACAGGCACAGTTCTAAGTGCTCTCCATGAATGAATGCAATCTTTCAACAACCCTGTGAGTTAGGGACCACCCTCACGCCTATATTACAGAAGAGGAAACTGGGGCATGGTGAGTAGCAAAGTCAAGCCTGAACCCATTCAAAGACTCCTCGGCTGACCCAAAAGGGCAGAAATTCAGGAGTGACTTGGCTGGTCTCTGGCTCAGAGTCTTTACAAAGCTCTAATCAAGCTATCAGCTGGGCTGCATTATCCAAAGGCTCAACTGGGGTGATCGGATCTGCTTCCAGAACATTCCCTCACTTGGTTGGCAAGTTGGGGCTGGCTATCAGCAAGAGGCCTCAGTTCCTCCCCAAATGGGCTTTTCCCAGTGTTGCTTAAGAGTCCTTTTTTTTTTTAAGATTTATTTTTGTTTTATTGTTTGCTTGTTTTTTGACAGATAGACAGACAGAGAGAGAGACAGAGAGAAGGGGAAGGCCCAGAGCAGTCTCCATAGTTGACAGCATTAGTTTTCCATATAGTTTCACTCCACAGATGGGCACAGGGCTGCACAGGGCAGGGAGCCTCCCACATAGGCCCCGGCAAGAACTGAACTGGGGTCATACCCCATTTCAGCATATGGGTCCACACAGGCCAGGGCCAGGATTCGATCCTCCATCCCTGGGACTGGAAAGTGAGCACTTAACCTGCTGAGCCATCTCAGCTTCCCCTGCTTAAGAGTTCTTACAACATGTTGACCAGCTTCCCCAAGGAGGGAAGGTGGAGAGGTGGGGGAACACATGCACCAGGTGGAAGTGGTCCTTGTTATAACCCTGCCTCAGACATCAGATGGCATAACTTCTGCCACATTCCATTAGTTGGAAGTGAATCACTCAATCTAAAGATTTTATTTTTATTGTTTTTGACAGACAGACAGAGAGAGAGAGAGAGAGAGAGAGAGAGAGAGAGAGAGATGCAGACAGAGAGAGATACAGAGAGAGAGAGAAGGGGGAGGGCCCAGAGCAGTCTCCATAGTTGCACATCATTGGTTTTTCCACATAGTTTCATTCCACAGGTGGGTGCGGGGCTGCACAGGGCAGGAACTGGGCTGGGGGCCTCCCACATTGGAGGTGTGCCCCCTCAAGCCAGGGGCCAAACTAGGGGGGGAAGCGAACTGGGGGCCTCCTGCATGGGAAGCACACCCAGTTCAGCATATGGGTCTGCATGGGCCAGGGCTAGGATTCCATCCTCAGTCCCCAGGGCTGCAAAAACAAGAGCTTAAACTGCTGAGCCATCCCGGCTTCCCCTATTTAATTGTTTTTGACAGAGACAGAGAGAGACAGAGAGAAGGGGGAGGGTCCAGAGCAGTCTCCATAGCTGTACACCATCAGTTTTCAACATGGTTTCGTTCCACACAGGTTGGGGGGGGGCACACAGGGCGGGAACTGAACTGGGGGCCTACCACATGGGAGGCCACCCCCTTGAGCTAGGGCTGAACTAGGGGGCGAGAACCAAACTGGGGGCCTCCCACATGGGAAGCACGCCCCAGTTCAGCATATGGGTCCACGCCGGCCAGGGCCGGGATTCAATCCTCAGTCCCCAGGGCTGCAAAGCAAGCATTTAAACTGCTGAGCCATCCCACCTTCCCCCAATTTTCTGTTGTTAAAGCAATGTAAGTTCTTATGCTAGCTGTCCCTCAGCCTGGGTCCCACACTTACTACAAATCAGGCACAGCTGAAGGGAATAGGGCCAGACTGGCTAGTTTAGATCCATCAAGATTTACCCTGGAGCTTGGGGCACCCTCTCCTGAATCACAAGGCGGAGGCTTGGACCCAACCCAAAATGGCAAGGAAAACAGAAGGGGTGGACATTAGGAGGGCAAAGAAAGACCATGCCATTGCAGCCGCCTGGAAGCCTCAACAAGTGGTCTGATCTGCCAAGCCTGCAAAGGCAGAGACACTCAGTCCAAGTGTGAACACAGACCTGGAGCTCTCTGGACTGAGACCTACTGCCACTGCTGCCTGAGAAGCTGCCCGCACTGCACAGCCACTCTGAGCAGCTCTGCAGGGGCTCCCCTCTTCCCTGGCTTCCTTGCATGCTGCCGGCCTCCACTGCCAGCAGTCTCCCCTCCTGGTCCTGAAGCCCCGGCCACAAAGTGGTGCCAAATGAGGGTACAGAGGCAAGTATCTCTTGGAGCAGAAAGGTGTCTGTCTCATCCTTAGTCTGACAAGAGTCCTGAGAAATATAGACAACCTCAGGACTTTCTCTACCTGCTTGTGAGGCGACCTGACTCAAGGCAAAAGCTGTCTCCACCAAGGCAACCAGTGGAGGGGGATGGTTGTTGACCTTGTTTTATGTTAGGAGGCATATATGAGGGCTGTCCAGAAAATATCCAGCCATGCAACCATTCTCATTATATTGACAATGGCTGGATTTTTTTCTGGACAGCCTTTGTAAATAGCCTATTTGGTCTAGGGCAGGGTTTCTTGACATAGGCAATGCTGACATCGGGCTGGATCGCTCTCTAGATGGGGCCATACTGGGCAATGCAGGGGACTGAGCAGCATCCCAGCCTCCACTCATTCTTTAAAAGGAGCACCCCCAGTTATGACAACCACAGGTGTCCTCAGTGTTCAGTTGAAAACTGCTGGCCTAGGGCAAGCTCAGTCCCAGGGCACCAGCGGCACAGCATCACATGCTGCTTTATGCTTGGTCCACACGCTAATTCAGAAGAATCACCAGGACATTGTGGGGTGCCTCTGACAGAACATTTGCAAGTATAAATTTAAAAGGACACATTTTTGTTGTATATGACCCTGAATGGTGATGTTATATGCACTGAAGTTTGAGTTAGACCAAAAGGGAGAAACGAAAGGAGTCTACATGCAGATGGCTGCGCATCCAGGCCATTACACCTTGATGGAATTCAGAAGCTGAGGTGAAAGAACTAGGCTATTCTGCATACTCACAGGGCAATTCCCATCAATGTTATGAAATGTCACAGCTGTAAGCAGACTGGTTGGTTGAGGCATTCATGGTCAAGGTCAACATTGGCTTTTAGTTCAATGTGGGACAGTGAAACACCTTTGACCTCACCAGAGGTCACCCCTTCTCTCATCTACAGGAGTGGAGTGCCTAGGAGAGGGGCATCTAAAGGAATGGACATGCTGACAGCCTAGCAGGTAACAGGAAGATCCACACAACCAAGGCTGGAAGGGCGAATGAAATTTCAGAGGGTGGGAGCTTGAACTGGGCTGAGAGAAAGGCTTGTCACGGACATCAAAATGGGAGAAATGGGGAAAGCCAGGATGGCTCAGCGGGTTAAGTGCTTGCTTTGAAGCCCCGAGGATCCAGGATCAAATCCCGGGGGGGAAAGCCGGGACGGCTCAGCGGGTTGAGCGCTCGCTTTGAGGCCACGAGGACCGGGGATCGAGTCCCGGCTCCGGCCCAGGCAGGACCCACGTGCTGAACTGGGGAGTTCCCACAGTTCGGTTCTCTAGCTGTCTCTGTCTCTGTCTCTCTCTCTATCTGTCAAGAGTAAAATAGAAATAAATATGCACTGAAGA
>PVKE010051004.1:0-10772 GCA_004027555.1 Craseonycteris thonglongyai
TCTCTCTCTCTCTCTCTCTCTCTCTCTCTCTCTCTCTGTCAAAAATAAATAAATAAATAAAACTATATATTAAAAAAAAAACATGCTGAGATTTTGGGGTGTGATTTTTTAAGCTCATCAGCTATCATTAGTGTTAGTACATTTTATATATGGCCCAAGTCAACTTTTCTTCTTCCAGTGTGGCCCAGGAAAGCCAAAAGGTTGGACACTCCTGTATTATAGAATTGTGTGTCTGAAACCTATATAATTTTACTAATCAATGTCATCCTAATAAATTTAATTTTAAAAAAAAGAGGGATTCAGAAGGAGTAAGAAGGAGAGAGTAAAAAACAACAGCTGGCAGAAGAGTCCTGGGACAAGAGAAAGTGACCAAAGAACAAAAGAATAAAAAAACCCAAAAAAACTGATAAGGCTGAAAAGTTTAGAGAAGAGAAAAAACTGAGGGGAGAGGGAGGGAGGAATTGGGGTGGAGGGGAGCCAAAGTGTATTTTTTCTTTTAAAACTCCTACCTTTTTCCCCCTCCCCAATATTGATAAATATGTATCAAACAAGACATTTGGCCCTGCTGTTTGTTCATTGCTATACCAGCCAGAAGGGACACTTTAAAATGCACTCACCATGCCAGAAAAATATACAGAACTGGTGACACAGTAGTTGAGTTCTCTATAACCTAGTAGTCTTGGAACAGAGGAAGTGAATTGCTTAGCATTTTCTCAAGAAATAGCTAAGAAATAAATACAAAACATTCTGTCCTATCAATTTACAATGAATATTAATGATAAAAATAATCAGACACAACAGAACCAAAACTGCACATAGGAAAATCTGCTTTTGACTAAAACTTGACAGACACACCACACTTTCTGATGAAATGTCTACCTGCCCAATTTGATTTAGAATAAATGGACTTGGTAGATATAGTGTCCATAAAACAAAGTTCCCGGTCGCAGATGCTATAAATGTTGATACGAATGAAAAGAACTCATTTGTATTGAAAATTTTACATGGAAGATAATGATTCCGATGAGATTATGTTTAGCAGAATAAAAATGAACATTATAGAATTGGGTATGAATTGAGCAGCAGGTAGGAAGTTGATTAAGGAATTAAATTAGCGCAAGGAGTGGCTGCGGGAATTTCAGTGCAGATTTCTTTTGTCTGAGTACATCTTCTCCATGAGCTCCGGAGACATTTCTGAGTGTGTGTATGCTGGCACACAATCAGCCCTTCTTATCTGTTTCTGAGGAAGCTTGATTTAGTTGTTCTTCTGATAAACAGTATGAATCCAAGAGACTATGCAGCCCCCATTCCCTGGACTGGGCTTAAGGGCAGAGGAGATGAGCTGATAGGTTTTGTTGCCTCAAATGTTTGAGACGAATATAGAGGTTCTGTTCTGAAAGTCCTCAGATCTGGCTCCCATTCTGGTTTAAACTAAACAAATTTGGAACAAAATGTACTCTTTCCCAAGAGCCAGGCCCTCAGAACTACCCTAGGGATAATTCTGAAAAGCATAAGCAAACCAAGAATAGTTGAGAGTGGCCACGAAGCTTGCCAAAGGCGGGAAGAAAATCGATGTGGCCTAATTAAATTCAGGCAGTGGGGCGAAGTGAAGTCCTCCAGTGCTTGGCTGAGGGACTCTTCCGTTCCCTGTCTTATTGCTTCCCGATGGACAGACCACCTCTAGTGACATAGTGCAGACTCCATGCCCAGGCCTTCTGTCACTTTTCTCTGTGTGACTGGCACACTGAAAGAAAGAAAACAGGAAGGCTCCTTCCAGCTCTCTCCTCTGACTCGCTTTGGAAGCTGGTCCTTGCTTCTTGTTGCTATAAAATTCACAGCATCCCACATTCCTCCTCCTGCTATTTCCACATCGGAAGCATTATGATTGTTCTACTTCTGCCTGGAGGCCAAATTGAGAAATCTTTCCCTTTTCTGGGGCGCACAGTCAGTGAATTCATTGGCCACATATGTAAGCCATGTTCTCCAATGGACCTTTGTCTGAAATAAAACTGATAGTTGGAGGAGCATTCTGACTTGCCTTTCTTAGAAGGTTCCAGACTGGGAGCAGGAAGACAGGAGCGTTATTCATTGACTGCTAAATTCCAGCGTAAACCCCAATTTTCCCCCTTCTTCCTCATTAGCTATTTCTTTTCAGGGAAGCCTGTGAAATTCTTTCCTCTGTTTTCTTTTTTTCCCTCTTCCTTTTTTGTTTTTCTTTTTGTTGTTAAATTTATTGGGGAGGGAAGCTGGGATGGCTCAGTGGGTTTAGCACTCGCTTTGCGGCCCTGGGGTCCAAGGATTGAATCTTGGCCCCGGCCTGTGGCGACCCATATGCTGAACTGGAGAGTGCTTTCCATGTGGGAGGCTCCCAGTTCGGTTCTCGGCAGGGCAACTTCTCACGTGAGAGGCCCCAGTTTGGCCCCCAACTCATGGGGGCGGGCCTCCCAGGCAGGAGTCCCCCAGCGCAGTTCCCACCCTGCACAACCCCCACCCACCTGTGTGGAATGAAACCATGTCAAAAACTGAGGATGTGCAACGACAGAGACCGCTCTGGGCCCTCCCCCTTCTCTCTGTCTCTCTCTGTCTCTCTGTCTCTCTTTCTCTCTGTCAAAAACAATAAAATAAATCTAAAAAAAATTGACTGGGATGATGTTGGTTGGTAAAAATTACGTAGGTTCCAAGTGTACATTGTGTGCTCACCACCCAGAGTCATTTTAACTGACTCTGGAACTCTTGTTTATGGTTTGAGTGTCTGTATGTTCTGTTCATCCATTTGTTTTTTATTTTATTTTTAGGCAAAGAAAATAAAAGTAGGCATTTGGGAGGCAGTGAGCATTTTGGAGATCTTGGAGAATTTAAAAGCCACAGTGCTTCTTTAAATTTAGAAGACACAAATTCTAAGGATATACAGAAGGATATGAACAATGAAAGGAAACTGAGGTAGGTAGGTCAGGGGGTTGTGTTTTCCAAGACCAGACTTTTCATACAAGAAGGACATTTGAAACAACTAGGACATATATTTTACATATAATCTGTGGCTGGTGTAAAATCAGCAGCATTCTCTTGAATAAATTTCCTCTTCAAATCTCAGAGCATGCCCATATATATATACACTTTTGTTGTCGTTAAATTGATCTCAGATTTGGAAAATTACAGTGATACCTTAAAATTCAAACTTAATCTGTCCCAGAATCCCGTTCGAGTTTCAAAACATTCGAGTTCCAAGACAAGTGGGCATTTGGATAAAGCTACAGCCAAACAGTTGATACATCCCACGTGAACATGTTGGCATTCGGATTCCAAAGCAGTGTTTGGATCCAGAGGCAAAATTTGCTTGATTTTTTTCGTTCGGATTCCAAGTTGTTCGAGTTCTGGGGCATTTGGATTCCAAGGTATCACTGTAGTTTCAATCTCACGAAGCTAACTTTTAAATAAAATGGACATTAGTAGTAGTAGTATTACTGTGCCATCAGATTGGTAGGTTTTCCTGTATTCTCAGACAGTGTTGGATTTATTCAATAATGTCATGGAAAATATCTTACAAGGGAAGTGTACGTACCCCAGAAACTAAATCTCAATATATGCTTATATTTGCTATTAACATCAATAAACACCTAAAATTGCTGCTGCAATTAAATGTAGAAAACAGTACAAAAATCTCTGAGAAACAAAGGGGAAAAACAACTCTGAAATCTGAAAATAAAGAGCGCTGCTTGGGCTGTACGATGGCCCCTGGGAAATTGTCGAACAGGTTAAGTTGATGCCTGGGTCCTCTCCACTTTAAAATCTCATGCCACGCTTTCAGGACTTTGATCTTGGCCTGTATTGGCTGAGATATGAGGCAGAAAGCCTTCTTACCTGCTTTCCCCCAGACTTTCTAGTCCAGTTGGTTTATGTCTTCAGGTTCTTCAAGAATGAGCTGAAATGTTCTCTTTTCAGAGAGAATCTTCTCTCTGTTTCTATAGTTTCCTGTGTATGCCCAAACAGGGAAGACTGGAGGGGATGTCATAGCCCAAATATACAATGTGGGTGTGAGACACATCTGAGCGGACAGTGCCTGTCATAACCCCACTGTCACCGCAGACACCTTCACCCGTCCTGCTCTGTGACTCCATTGCAAGCTGAGAGAAATGAAGCTGAATGCCCTCTACTCGTGTAATTCTCTCCGTAACAGAAGCGTCCCTATTCACTGAAAATTCTCCACTTGTTTTAACCTCTATCCAGTGCAAAGTTTCACTGAGATTACTAACAGGTACAGAACCAATTAAGTTTTATGAATTTTATCAGCAGCAGCAGCATTGTCAACAGACACTTAATGAGTGTCCCTAGAGCACTCCGTGTTACACTCGATGCTAAGAGCTCATCTTCTTTCTCCTGCAGGACATTTTAATGAACAGCAAAATAGCTGAAATCTAGATATAAAAGAGAAAAGCTGGAGAAATACAAGGAATTAATAATTAGTCCTTAAATAAAGAGCTGCCTGGACTTTTCTCATTTCTTCTTAGTATCAACAGTCATAAAGTAATTCAAATATATCAGGAGATCTTTTTATGCACAAAACTGAAGAGAGTGAGAGAGAAAGAGAACGAGAGAGAGAAAGAGGTGATATTATAGATTTAAAGTTTGGTTCCCTCCAAAATTCATAGTTGAAAACCTAATGCCCAAGGCAACAAAACTAGGAGGTAGTGTCTTTGGGAAGTATTAGGTTATGAAGGCTCTGCATTCATGAGCCAGATTTGTGTTCTTATAAAAGAGACCCCAGAAAGCTCCCTCTCCCAGTCTGCCATGTGACAACACAGCAAGAGTGTCTATGAACTAAAGCTATTGCTGAACCAAAAACCAGACCTTTCTCAGACACTAAATCTGCTGACCCCCCAATCTTATATTTTTCACCCTCTAAAGCAGGGGTCTCCAAACTAAGGCCCGCGGGGCGAATGCAGCCCACGAGGCCTTCACATCCCGTCTGTGGAGACCTTTTTATCTGAATAAAATAATATTAAATAAATAATTAAAAACAACATCTATGTTTTGATTCTTTTTTATTTGGACCTCGAGTGTGTAGTCAGCCCCCAAACTGCTGTTTGATAGTTAATGCGGCCCACGGGCTGAAAAGTTTGGAGACCCCTGCAGAGCTATAAGAAATAAATGTTGTTTATTAGCTACCCAGTCAATAGGGTTTTTGTTCTAGCAACCTAAACACAGGATGATGATGATGATGATGTTAAAGATGATATTGATGATGATTGTGATGATATAGATGAAAACAACATGCAGTTGTACATAAAGATCTATAGTCCACACAGAGATATTTATGACTCACCTATGTTCATATCTTTATCTAGCTCTATACACATAGACACAAATGTCTACATAAATCTTGTTAGTAATTCTTATTATAATTGAAAGAAATAGAAAATGCTTTTGATTTTACTAATTAAAATTGATTGGGTGTCATTAAACAGTTTTTCAAAACATCACTTGAAATTTTTAACTCAAATGTAGGCTCTACGGTTAGAAAAAGTTCAGTGATCTTGGAAAAATCCAGACACTGGCAGTGACCTTGGCTAAATGCATATAGCTAACGAAAGTAAGCCTAGACCAGACATAATCTGTAAACCCCAAAGTAGTATGGGGTTAGTTAACCTCATACCAGTGAGTTCTCCAAAAGAGCTTAATCTTCAGCCTGAATACTAAGAAGTTAGTAAGCCCAGAATTGTTAGAGACCTAAACCACTGGCTAATAAAAACATTTTCCCAAGCAGTATGTCAGCACTCAACACATTTTAAACAAAATTAAACATTGACACTGACCACATTCCTGGGATGGATCCCAGGGTCACCTTGCTAATGTACTGGATAAGTAAAAACGCTTTATACCTAACATGTGATATAGCTGTCTATTCAGTAAGTGGCATATTTGCTATTTTTTTTATAAAGGTGGGATCTATTTAAGGACTGTTCCAAGGATAAGAGTGCCGCCTAAAGATAAGGGTAGGTCGTAGATGACCTCACAATATATAAACATTTGAGCTGTTTCTTGAAGACAAAAAGGTTAAGAGGGAAATTTTAGAGGGATGCTCCGAATTGTTGGAGAGAATATTCCAGAAAATGGAAATGGAATTAACAAATGCCCTGGGGGAGGAAAGAGTGTTGTTTGTTTGAGGAGCATCGAAGAGTTAAGAGTGGTTAGACTATAGAACACATGAGAAAGCATAAGATTGAAGTTTGAAAAATTATCCATTCTGCCCTAAAAAACAAACACACCATAAACTACATTATCCCCAGACCTAAGAATCAGATCTTTGGCAGTTGAATTCAAGTGACACTTCTCATCCCCACGATTGCATAGTATATAATGTCTGATATTTTCATCTCAGTTAACAATGCAACATTCCTCAAAATGTCTAGTTAGCAAAGAAAACACTGCCTGGGTTCAAAAAGTACATAAACAATTTAAGTTAGAAAACTTTAAATTAAAAAAATATATATTTACTTATCTCTCAAGAATGCTACCTTCCATTTTTACCAAATTCTTTTCTCTATATCCTGAAGGATTAGTCTCATCATAAGCCCCAGGGGTATACTATCTTTCCCATAAAAGAGAAAGGGGGAAAAGATAAATTTCCAGGGTTGGCTTTGCACACAAATGACAGACACACACGGGTTTCTAAAAGATGGTTTCCAACTCGCTAATAGTTTTCAATACACAACAGCTGTAATCCATGAAAGAGATAAATATTCATGGCACAAACCATTTATATGTATCAAATGTATATTCATGAACAAATGGCTTCCCCTGCCTTTGGTAGTGTTTGCTGCTCAGTGAATGAAGAATGGACCAAGCTTACTCTGGCTGTTATTGCTGAGTCTTTATAGCAACGTCTGAGTGTCAGTTCTACCGTCCTTACAGACAGGACAATAGCCAGGAAAAACACAAAAATGTTTCCAGAATCAGTGCCTACTCATTTCGGATTGGATAGCAGTACTGCCCAGCATCAAGTATTAATGGCTGGTTTTATATGGCTGTCAAATTAGTTTGCAGGAAAAGCATTATGTAGTCAAACCTTGCTATGGCCATATGTGCATTGTAATATCTATGGTTGACCCTCCTTTTTAAAATATGCCTTGTCACACAGCACAGCCCTCCCAAAGGGCTTTACTAAGAATGGTGGAGGGAGAATTTGCATACACTGAATAAGATTCTCAGGTGATTATCAGCCTCTGCTTGTCCTGGCCTCACTCAGCTAATTCTGTGCAGTGTAGAAGCAAAAAATGACAATGCAAACTATTCAACGAAATTCTTCGCTAGTCAGTAACGTGTAGCAGATGGTATATGCTTTTGAATTGGCGTATTGTTTGATAAGACTGCTGTTTGCTCCATTAATTTCTCCAGAAGAGCAGAAAGAATAGAACCAGGTGATGGATTGTTGAGTAAGAATAGGAATCATTATAAAGATTTAGGGCACAGATCAAAGCCTGCTAAAAATAGGTATAGTAAAAATAATAATAACATCATTTAAATTGTAACATGCAGGTGAAAGAGCTGTCAGCTTTGTGGACAGGGTCTCCCTGCTCCTCTCTCAGTTCTTCACAGCCATCCCCCTGCCTTTGTGAAGGATCACTAGAAAATAATTCCGGCTCTATCAGAAATGCCAACTTTGAGGGATGCTGGGATAGCTCAGTGGTTGAGCACTTGCCTTGTAATCATGAGGCCCAGGTTTCAGCAATCCGCTGCTGTGCCTCATCCTACTTCACTTCTCTGAAGGGTGTCACAGGGTTGACCTGCCCCTTCCTTTTGGACAAACAGGAGTCTCCTACTCCTGGCTTCTCTCCTCCTCTCACCAGCCTCAGCCCTTGGTAGTTTCAGCCCCTTACATTTCTGGACATCACAGCTGTTCTCTGTCCTCTTTTCTGGACCCAATGAGGGAGTCTCAATAAGATATAGGAGGAGGAAGCAGGAGCAGATCAGAACTGTCTGGGGGACTTTTTTAACAATGGATGTCCTCTAGCAAGATTTTGGTTATTCTGAGATGGCCCACACCTTCTTGGGGAGTAGTGGCAGGGAGGGGTACTATATGTTACCTCTACCATAGTGAACAGAGAATTGAACCAAATAGGTGTTTGAGAGAGAGCTCACCTTTTCTTTTATCCGCCCTATAAGGGTATCCCTCCCTAAAGCCCACCTCTAAAAGAAACACTTTACCCAAAGGTCACTTCTGAAGTAAAAAAAATCAAATAGAAAACTTTTAAACCTCTATATTGAAAGTAATGGAAACACGGAACTAGAGCAGGGAGAAGAGAAAGGTAGGCGGCTAGGCATGAGTTTCTACTGAGCAACATTGGGGGGGAAAATATAAAGGAAGTTACAGCCGTGGGATTCATGTCTGCTCGTTAAGGGGGGCATGGGCTGACCCGTGTGGTCAAGTCCACGTGGTCCAGAATGCCCTGGTGCCCCATGACAGGAAGTCACCAAGGGCAGGAAGAGGCTGGCTTATGCCATATGTTGAGGTGAGAAAGTGGTGTGTGGGACAGTAGCATTTGTGTGGACAAGAAATTCCTCCATTTAAAAATAACAATAAATCACCAAATTGACTATGTGTGTGTCAAGCATAGTTTCTTAAATAGTCTTTAAATGAGTAATAAAACTACTCTCTATTGGGCCATGTACTTTGCCAAGAACTTTATAGCTATTGTCTCGCTTAATCTTTGCAACAACCCCATGAAGAAGATTCTAGAATTACAGTTCTTCAACAAGGAAGTCAAGAATCCTCTCTGGCAAGAAGCAGGGCAGGGATTTGAAGCAGGGTCAGGCTGACACTGAAACCAATGCTCTTAAGCGATGTTATTGCACATCTAACTGTGATTACCCAACACCGTTAGTCATCATGGAAATACAAATTAAAACCACAGTGACACACGAGTGCTCCCCCATCAGAAAGACTCAAATTAAGACTGGCGACCCCAAACATTGGAGGGGATGTGGGGCAGCTGTAACTCACACATTGCTGTTGGGGTATAAAATGCTGTAAGCACATTGGAAGGAAATTTGGCAGCTTCTAATAAATTTAAATATAAACTTTCCCTTTGATAGGTAATCCCAGTCCTATATATTTACCCAAGAAAAATGAAACTACATGTCCACATAAAGATGGGCACTAGAATAATGGACATAGAAGTTCCACTTGTCCTAGTGCCAAATGGAGACAGCTCAGGCATACGAAGAATAGAAAAACAAACTGTGGTATATTCTGTTAATGAAACACTATAAAGGAGCAAACTAAGAGATGTGAATGCATCTCACAGACATTAATTAGGCTGTCAAAAAAAAAAAAAGAAAGAAAGAAAGAAAAATGAGAAATGCCAGGATAGCTCAGCAGTTGAGCCCTTATCTCACAATCACAGGGGGGAACACTGACCAATCTGTTCATTGGTGTATGTTTAAAATGTTCCATAATAAAGAACTTCTAAAAAATGATTACCAAATGCTTAAGATCTGCGAGGAGAACTAAAGTACAAATGAGAAGTTGGTTTGATGCCAGCTTTGCTGAACATCAAGCTCTAGTACAAAAAGGTAAATCTGATCATGATCATGTCCCTCCTGAGGGACTTTGATGAGTTTCCCTGTCCCTGACCTAGAGAACTGCTTGTCAGCGTCTCAGTCTGGCTCACGAGGTTCTTTACACTGAACACATATACCCAAAGCAGTGCGCGAAGTTCTGTGTAATATATTAGCAGACCAACTATTTTGGGCTCTGTAAAGGTCATTATCCCATTTTATGGGTAGAAGAATTCATATCAATGAAGGGACCCCAAACTGGAAAGATAATAAGTTGCAAGGCCTTAAGAAAATTCAAGTGAAAGACTTCAGTTTTTTTTCTCCACCATTCATTCTATATCGTCTGTGCTAGATAATATTCTAAGATGGCTGACAAGATTACAACCCCACCACCTGATACCCTCCAGTTGAGTTTAGGAGGGCTAATGGATAAGATGGGACAGCTCTACTTACTTACCACTTGACTCCAAGTTAATTAGAAGGGAGAATATCCCAGGGAAGCTGACGTAATCAGGCGAGTGTTTCAAGAGGAGATAACGTGACAGGCCGATGCTCTTCAGTTGGCCTCAAAAAATGAAGCAAACTGGCATGCTGGGACAGGGCCTCTGCATGTGCTGTGTGACAAGAACCTGAGGGTGACCTCTGGGAGCTCCGAGTGGTCTCCAGCTGACAGACAACAAGAAAAGTTTCCTCAATCACACAGCCTCAGAGAATGGAATTCTGCCAACAGCTATGCGAGCTTGGAAGAGGTCCCGAGCCTAAGATGAGCTCACAGCCCCAACAAACTCGGAGACTTCAGCCCAGTGAGACTGAACAGAGGAGTCAGTTAATTCACTGCAACCTCGACATAGGACATACGTGCTATTTTCAGCAACTAAGTTACTGGCCACTTGTTATGCAGCGAGAGAAAATAAATACACATTCCTTTCTTCCTCTACTCCCTATTCCTCTCAATGCTTCAGTCACTCTGACCTTGTCTTAGTTTTCTAAATAAAACATTATTACTTCCTTGAATGTGGTTTTGCAAAGAAGAATCACTTGGCTTAGAACGCTTTTTTCCTTGATTCTGTTTGGTGAATACTCCCTCTCCTTCAGGACCCCACTCAACTCATCCTTTCCCAGGAACTTTGACTTCTTCCATACTGCCATTACACCTCGTTCTCTCTCTCTCTCTCTCTCTCTCTCTCTCTCTCTCTCTCTCTCTCTCTCTCTCTCTC
>PVKE010051005.1:0-10781 GCA_004027555.1 Craseonycteris thonglongyai
TTGGAGGTCTTTAATCCATTTTGAGTTAATTTTGGTATATGGTGAGAGATTGCAGTTCACCTTCAGCCTTTTGCATGTGGTTTTCCAATTTTCCCAGCACCATTTACTGAAGAGGCTTTCTTTTCCCCACTGTATATTTTTTGATCCTTTATCAAAAATAATCTGTCCATAAATTTGTGGGTTTATTTCTGGGTTTTCAGTTCTGTTCCATTGGTCCATGGGTCTGTTTTTCTGCCAGTACCAAGCTGTTTTGATTACTGAGGCTCTGTAGTACAGATAAAAGTCAGGCAGTGAGATGCCCCCAGCTTTATCCTTTTTTCTTAGGATAGCTTTTGCGATTCGGGGTCTTTTGTGGTTCCATACAAATTTGATGATTATTTTATCTATTTCTTGAAAGAATGACTGTGGGATTTTGATGGGAATGGCATTGCACTTTGATTCTTTCACAAATGCTCCATGAAGTTTTCCAGAGGCCATATAACATGTTCTGACATCATCATTTTAATGACGTATGGAATGTGTGCTTGAATGTTCATGTTTTCTAAAATGTTCTAGAATATTAGGATTTTGAAATATGTAAACACTTGGAATAGATGCATAACTCAGTGGACCAATGTTTTCCTAATGTTTGATGGATAATATTACAAAAACATGAATAAAAGATTTATTCATTGTAGAAAACAGAGTGTGGAGATCCAGTCAAGATGGTAAAGTAGGTAAGCACTGTGCTTACCTCCTCTCATGACAATTTCAAAATTATAACTACAGAATAGCCATCATTAAGAAGCACTGGAAGTCTAGCTGAAATGTAGCCTTATAACCAAGGATGTACAGAAGAAGCTTCCTTGAGACTGGTAGGAGGGGAAGAGATGTGAAACAGGCTGGTCCCACACATGCATGTGACCATTAAAAACTGAGAAGGTTGGGATGCCAGGATACCTCACCAGGTTGAGCACTTGCCTTGCAACAGGGAGGCCCAGGGATTGCATCCAGGTCCCAGCCTGCACAAACCCATATGCTGAACTGGGGTGCGCCTCCTATGTGGAAGCCACCCAGTTTAGTTCCCACCTTGCACAGCCCCATGTCCACCTGTGTGAAATGAAACTATGTTGAAACTAATGATGTACAACTATGGAGGCTGCTCTGGGCCCTCCCACTTCTCTCTGTCTCTCCCTCTCTCAAACAATAAACCTTAAAAAAAAGATAGAAATTTTTAAAAATTGAGAGGGATATTTTGGCTGTGGAAGTCCCCTGAGGACTGTAGGGTTTCCCCTATCCTAAAGGAATGTGGGATCCCAGCCCCATTCCAGCCTCCCCAGCCCAGGGTTTCAGTGCTGGGGAGAGAAGTCCCCATAACTTCTGTCTGTGAAAACAAGTGCCCATTGTGACTGAGAGAGATGAGGGTGGCTATATTTTCAGTTGCTCCTCTTAAAGGGCCCACACATGAACTTACATGCTGACAAACTCAGTCTCTCTGACCTCCAGCACTGGGGCAGAAGCTCTAAAGATGCCAGGGACATAAGGCAGGAACTGAATTTTCCAGCTTCAAAATGAGGGCTGGTGGCGGCTTTCTGACAGGTAGAGGAGCTGGCAGAAGCCATTGTTTTTTGTTGAGGGCTCCCACTTCTTGGTGAGCTGATGTAGGCAACCACCATATCTGAATCTCCATTAACCTGGATAACACCACTCATTAGCCCTGATTACCTGAGACCTCACCCCACCCAACTTTTGGGCCCAAGCAAGCCAAACCCAGTGGCTTTTCTGTATTAAGAGCTTGTCTTGAAGGCTCATGCTGTGGATTTTCCTAAAATCTCTCAAAGGGTTTACACAACCCAAACAAGCAGCATCTGGCTTCCATGCATCCTGTATCCCTGGCTGAACAGCCCCAAGTGAGACAATTGTGACAGCCAGCCTTGGTTCACAGCTTGGCCTCTCAATACACCTCCAAGCTCAGGGCAGGCAGTGGTTGTCTGCATATTGCTTTGTGGCTCATGCCAGGGGGTCCTGGGCAGGACACAGGCTGCAGCTGAACTTGGCCTGCAGTATGGCCCCTCCCAGGATGCTCCTAGGACTGGCACTGCTGGTGTCTAGCTTCAAACCCAGCTGGAGCATCACCCAGACACTTCCAGAGATGACATACCCAAAGGACAGACTAGGCAGGCACCAGAGCCCTGCTAAAGTGAATTTTGCTTCATAGCGTCAGCTCCTGCACCACAGTTCCTGCACTATAGCCAGCCCTCACCACCAATCAGCCAAAGGTCAATCCCTCCCATTGATGTGCAAACACCAATCAAAGTTCAACTACAACAGGAAGGCACACACAACCCACACAAGGGACACTCCTGCAGGACCTGGCTCAGCTGACCAGGAAGACTGTGTCACTGAATTCCACAGCACACTTACTACAAAAGGCCACTCTACTAATATCAGGAGACATAGCAGTTCTATCTAATACATAGCAACAAGCATGGGGAGGCAGACAAAAAAAAAAATCCATAGAAATATGTCTTAAATAAAAGAATGGAACAAAGCTCCAGAAAAAGAACTAAACAAAGACTATCAATCTACCAGATGCAGAGTTGAAAACACTGTTTTTAAGGTTGCTCAATGATCTCAGGGAAAACTTCACCAAAGAGATAGAAAATATAAAAATGGAGATAGAAACAAAAAAGGACCAGTCAGAAATGAAGAGTAAAGTAACTGAAATGAAGAATACATTAGAGGGAGTCAACAGTAGAATAGATGAAGCAAAGGCCCAAATCAACAATTTAGAAGATAAAGTAGCAGAAAATACCCAATCAGAACAGCTAAAAGAAAAAAAGAATCCCAAAAAAAAGAATGAGGACAGTTTAAGAGGCCTCTGGGACAACATCAAGTATACCAACATTTGCATTATAGGGGTACCACAAATAGAAGAGAGAGAGCAAAGAATTTAAAGTCTATTTGAAGAAATCATGACAGAAAACTTCCTTAGACTGCTGGAGGAAGTAAATATACAAGACTCTGATATGCAGAGAGTTCTAAACAAAACCCAAAGAGACCCACACCAAGACACATCATAATTAAAATGCCAAGGCTTAAAAACTAAGAAAGAATCAAAAGCAGCAAGACAAAAGCAGTTGCTTACCAACAAGGAAGCTCCCATTAGACTGTCAGCTGATTGACAGAAACTTTGCAGGCCAGAAGGGATTAGCAGGAAATATTTAAAGTGATGTAAAGCAATATCACTCTTCCCAGCAAAGTTATCATTTAGAATTGAGGAATAAATAAAGAGCTTCCCAAACAAGAAAAAGCTAAAGGAGTTCATCGCCACCAAACCAGTATTACAAGGAATCTTAGAGGGACTTTTTTAAGATGAAAGAAAAAAAAAAAAAAAAAAAAAAAAAAAAAAAAAAAAAAAAAAAAAAAAAAAAAAAAAAAAAAAAAAAAAAAAAAAAAAAAAAAAAAAAAAAAAAAAAAAAAAAAAAAAAAAAAAAAGATAAAAAGTATGAATAGTAAAATGGCAATAATTAAAAATATGTCAACAATTACTTTAAATGTAAATGGATTCAATGCTCCAACAAAATATAGAGTGGCTGAATGGATAAGAAAACAAGACCCTTACATATACTGCCTACAAGAGACCACTTCAGATCAAGACAAACAGATTGAAAATAAAGGGATTAAAAAAATAATGAAAAACAAAACAAAAAAACACAGTAGCAATACTTATACCAGAGAAAACAAACTTTAAAACAAAGGCTATAACAAGAGATAAAGAAGGACCCAATAATTCCACTTCTGTGTATTTATCCAAAGAAACTCAAAATGTAGTTTGAGGACCCATGTGAATCTATATGTTCATTGCAACATTGTTTACAATGGCCAAGATGTGTAGGCAGCCTGGGTGTCTGTTGATGGATGAATGGATAAAGAGGAAGTGGTATATACATACAGTGGAATATTGGTTGGCCAGGGAAGGGAATAGGTTCCTGCCACCTGCAGTGGCATAGATGGACCTGGAGGGTACTGTGCTAAATGAAATATGTCAGACAGCTAAAGACAGATACAATGTGATTTTGCTTATATGTAAAATCTAAAGAACAAAATAAACAAAGCAGAACAAACTCATAGGTACAGAGAACATTTTGATGGTTGCCAGATGGGAGGGGGTTTGGGGATGAGGAAAAAAGAGGAAGGGATTAAGAAGTACAAATTGGTTGTATAGCATAAAGAATAGTAAAAAATATTGTAATAACTATGTATGGTGTTAGATGGGTACTAGATTTATTGGGTTGATAGGAGGAGTTTGGGGAACAGGGTGAACCAGGTGAATGCATTAAGAAGTACAAATTACAAAATAATCATGAGGATTTAAATTAAAGCATAGGGATTATAGTCAAAAATATGGTAATAGCTGTATATGGTACCAGGTGGGTACTAGACTAGGGGGATCACTTCTTAAATTATATAAATGTATCATCACTATGCTGTACACATGAAATTAATATAAAATAATATTGAATGTCACCTGTAATTGAAAAAAAAAATTTTTTTAAGATTTATTGTCTTTGACAAAGACAGAGAGACAGAGAGAAGGGGGAGGGCCCAGAGCAGTTTCCATAGTTTCAAGTCATCAGTTTTCAACAGTTTCGTTCAACCATGTGGGAGGGGGTCACATAGGGCAGGAACTGGGCTGGGGGCCTCCTTCAGGGGAGGCATGCCTTAGTGAGCTGGGGGCTTTACCGGGGGCCTCCCACATGGGAAGCTTATCCCAGTTCAGCATATGGGTCCACACCGGCCAGGGCTGGGACTCAATCCTTGGACCCCGGGGCTGCAAAGTGAGTACACAACTCAATGACCTATCCCAGCTTCCCTCAAAATTTAAAAAGTGAGGAGAAAATGAAGGGAAATAAGAGGTTGAAATTTCCAGGTATAAAACAAATAAATCATAGGGATATAATGTACAGAATTGGGAATATAGTCAATAATACTGTGCTAGTGTGGTACAGTGTCAGGTGGTTGCTTCATTTATGAGGGCAATTCTTTAGGTACATAAATGTTGAACAACTATGGTATACATCTGAAACTAATATACTGGTAATATTGTATGTTAGCTATATTTCAATAACATTTTCTTAAAAGTACAAGCCACACACTATAACACATAGATGATGTGGTGTAGAATTGTATACCTGAAACCTATATAATTCTACTAACCAATGTAACCCCAATAACTATAGTACAAAGAAAAGTACAAGACAGATGGGTTTTAATGTAAAGAGTACAAAAAATTTATTGATATAATATCAGATTCCAGTTTATAATTAATCTTTTCATGTAGTGTCAAAGGATAAACATAATTATCTTGAAAGGTTATTCATATATCACCCTCCTTAACCAACAACATATCTAATTCATATATTTTCAGCAAAACTACATATTGCACCAAATTGCATAAGAAGGCAGGCATGAGAATTAGTTTCAGTTCTATTAAAACGGGCAATAAAAATATTTTCAGAATGGTAAAGCAATGATAAATTAATTTTTTGTCTTGTAAAGATAATTACTTTCATTTAAATGTGTGTTAATATATGATGGGATTATAGTTATTTGAAATGAATATATTTAAATTTTGTCAATTTTTATTTCTGTATTAATAGATATAACTCATATAAAGAAAAGCTTCTTTATGGTTCTCAAAATTTAAGAATGTAAAGGGATTCCCCAGAGCAAAACCTTTGAAAAATGCAAAATACAAAAGTTGGTAGAATTTTTATTCTCCTCTGCATGCTTCTAAATGATACAAATAGTTCACAGACAGGTCATGCACAGTCACTCCTGAATCTTTCTAACTAGGAATTTCTTCAGTGTCTTTCAGCATTGTTCCCCTTTAAAGAGGTTGTGGTTTTTGTTTTTGTTTTTACTTTAAATTAGGTTTTTCTCAGTCTTACAAAAATTTAAACTATCCTTATTTCAGCCTATTGTTTTCTATGAAAGAAGAATATCAAGCATTTTATTTTGTTAAAAGAGGAAAAAGCAAAGCTGAAATAATGAAACTTTTCAATTAAGTGGTAAAAACAAGTAGTGACTAGTATTTACTGGACACTTACTGTGTCTCAAGGTTTGTGCTTTGTACTTTATATCTAATTTATTTTCTCATTTAATTCTCTCAACAGAGCCTATAGTCCCAGGTTTGCCTGGGGTGGTCCTGGTTTATACCTTATTTAAGCATAATTATTAATAATATCCCCTTTCTAGCACATAAGTTACCAAATTTAGATATAAATTATCTGATCAGCCTACCTGTAAAAATATCCATATATAACAAATGAGGAAACTAGGCATAGAAAGATTGAGTGTCTTGCTCAAAGTACACTGCTACTAGACATGAATCTGGGATCCTAAACCAAGTCTGTCTGTCAGCTTTGTAGTCCAGTCTTTTAAGAATTACATGTTTCACAGTGATAGCAGTGCTCTTGAAACTTAAGTTGAACCCAACTATAGTAATATATTCCAGAATAAAATAACCCAAAATTTATGATAAAAATGTAAGATCAATTTTACTAGTAAAACTGAAGTGGTAGATGTGCCTTTCCCACACCATCTTGACAGTTCAAAGGCCCACACTTGCTATCAACTCTGCAGAAGAGCAATGCTGCTTCTATGTATGGAGTTCTGGGAGGGAGTTCTTGCTCGTTCAATAAAGCTGAAAGGTATTTATTTTTAAAATAAAAATGCTGGACTAAACTGCTAGAGGTGGGAAAGCTGGGATGGCTCAGAGGGTTAAGCACTTGCTTTGAAGCCCCAGGGACAGAGGATTGAATCCCGGCCCTGCCCAGCCCATGCGGACCCATATGCTGAAATGGGGAGTGCCCCTAGTTCAGTTCTTGCCAGGGGGAGGCTCCCGGCCCAGTTCTTGCCCTGTGCAGCCCCACACCCACCTGTAGAGTGAAACTATATGGAAACCTAATGCTGTCAACTATGGAGACTGCTCTGGGCCCTCCCCCTTCTCTCTGTATCTCTCTGTCTGTTTCTCTCTGTCAAAAATCAATAAAATAAATCTTAAAAACAAACAAACAAACAAACAAACAAACACTGCTAGAGGTCTTCCTTATATGAATTCTGCCCAATCATAAGTAACTGAAGACTGATTTTGCTGGGGGTATAAATGTGCCTAATTAAAAACGACATCCCCCAGCACTCCTTAAAGATGAAGGACATAATTATATCACATGGTTCCAGCCAATGAAATGTAAGTGGAAGTTGTTGGACGACATTTCTTGGAATGCTTCTTAAGATGAAAGACCAATCTAGTTGACCTGTGCCTTTAGCCCTTCATCCTTACTTTTCTTTATGTCTGGAACTTAAATGCAATACTGGTGTTTGACCAATCATCTTGTAACTACAAAGGAGCAAGCACCTACTTAGGATGGCCAGGATTCCTGAGGACTTTGTGGATCTACCAAACTACCTCATGGACTGAAAAAGACATATAAAACTGGTAATATGCTTAAACCACTGATTTTTCCAATTTTATTATAGCCAAACTGAATTCCTAAATATTACCATGTGACCCCATGCTCCCATCCCACTTCCATGGTGGAGATCATTAATTAATGATAGAACTCCTTCCTGCTCATCCTAAATATAGCCTCAAAATTCATTTCAATATAAGTGCCTGAAACCCACACTAGCAGATCAACCTCATCACCCAGTGGTTTAGGCTTGAGAAGGGTATTGCCCAAGTGCAACCATCACCAGAAGGAAGAATGATCAAACAGTGGCTATTTGCAATGAGAGAATTTTGAGGCTGCTAGGTCTCTTTTTCCAGGGAGACCAGTATCCTTTCCTCTTGCACCAGGGCCTCATTTTGGTACCCCAGACTATGGGGCCTCTCACTTCACTATGTTGTACTCAGTTCCTTTCCCTGAAAGTGAAGCCATTCCCTCTGTATCTGTCACACACTGGGTTTTTCCATGCCTTCATACAGTTATGCCTCCCTATCTCAGAAGTGGAGGGCAGAAAAAAAGGGAAAGCTAGGAAAAGAGAACCCTTAGATTTATACCAGGGCTTTTGGAATTAAGTTTTTCATTCAATACGAAAGAAATTGGGAACACAAAGTTGTGGGGGCAGCGAGTTTTGGAGAACTGGTTGGAGGAAAGGTGAATTTCAATGATGCTCTTAATTTTAACACCCCCCCCCACATCACTCATCACTTTGTAATATATTACAGAATAAAATAAAGTATTATGTGAAATTTATGATAAAATTTTAAGATCAATTTTACTAGTAAAGTTCTGACCTGATAGATACGCTGCTCTCCTGCTCATCTTTTTCACATTTAGAGGCCCATTACCAATAGGTTAGATATTATGCCATCAATGAAATCATTTTTCATGCCTGTCCTAGAGCAATTTTTGTGATTATTTGGGGAATTGATTGGTCCAAAAATTTAAGATTCATATCTTAGCACAAAACTATGTACATTACAGTTTTGTTATACTAGTTAAGCCTTATAGAGATAAATTAAATCAATACTTTGAATTATGTCAGAATTTAAAGGAGACATAATTTATTGGAGTAAATATTTTGCTAATGTTTAATTTATAAGAATATGTATTCTTAGGAAATCAATATTCAGGAATATTTGGAAGTTAAATTACAGAATAAGAATACTTTAAATTTCTAATTACATTAACTAACAGAACCCACAGAGAAAGCACAAACCAACACGAACAATTCATCTATGTTGCATTAAAAGTTCTCATAAATAAAGTCAATATAATCTTAAAATATACTGTTTCCTGTGAAAATGGCCAGAGCCTAAAAATCAAAAGGACTTTGAAAATCACTCAACAAATTTAAAAAATTTCTGCTTGAATGTTGAGGAAAACTTATGGTGTTAATATTTATTAGGAACCTAATAAGAATGCAGGCTCGGGAAAGCCGGGACGGCTCAGCGGGTTGAGCGCTCGCTTTGAGGCCCCGAGGACCGAGGATCGAATCCCGGCTCCGGCCCAAGCGGACCCACATGCTGAACTGGGGAGTTCCCACAGTTCGGTTCTCTAGCTGTCTCTGTCTCTGTCTCTCTCTCTATCTGTCAAAAGTAAAATAAAAATGAATATGCACTGAAGATAAAATAATTACTCTCTATAAATATAAAAGATATAAAAAAAAAAAGAATGCAGGCTCATATATACAAGGTGAAGAGTTTTTCTTAGATGTGGAAGAAATGAACCATCTAATAAAAAAAAGTCTAATGTAAACCTCAAGAACCAGCGATGAAAAACAAGTATGTATCCATACAAAAACCTGCACATCAGGTTTTTATTTATATTGCCAAAATTTGGAAGCAATCAAGTCATCCTTCAATAAGTTAATGGATAAACAAACTGTGGTACATTCATATAATGGAATATTATTCATCAATAAAAATAATTGTTATCAAGATGCAAAAAGACAAACTCATAGGTATATATTATTAAGTTAAAGAAGCCAACTTCAAAAGGCTGCATACTATATGATTCCAACTATATGACATTTTGGAAAAGGCAAATCTAGAGAGTAAAAATATCAGAGTTTCAGGGGGAGAGAGGGATAAAAGGTGGAGTAAGGAATATTTTTAAGGAATTGAAACTGCTATATGAAAACTGTAAAGGTAGATACATGTCATTATACATTGTTAAATGCCATAGAATGTACAACACAAAGAATGAATTCTAATGTAAACTATGAATTTTAGTTAATAATAATATATCAATATTGGCTCATTAATGGTAATAAATGTACCACACTAATGCAAGATTTTAATAGAAGAAAATACAGGGTGGGAAGTATAGAGAAACGCTCTATACTTTTGGCTCAATTTTTCTGTAAACCTAAAACTACTCAATTTTAAAAAGAAACATGTACAATTGTAATTTTAAAATACTGTAAATGGGGGAACCCCAAATATCCACAATTATCTTCTGGAGTACAGGTCCCTTGTTGTACAGGATTCCCCACTAAGTGAGTGTTCTAGGAACCCGTCTGCATCAGCGTACCAACTGGCACTGTTGTGAGAGGCTGTGGTTGGTTTCAGTGAATTTTTTTTTAAACTCTTTCAATATGTTTACTTATTTCATGATGGTTGATTTACATGAATAATGTGCTGCATGACAACACACCTGCCCATAATTCCTGAATATTCAGCAGTTTTTGACCAAAAAACAGCATGACTCCCTTGCCCCACCTTCCCTATTCACCTGATCTCACCCTCAGCAACCTTTTTTTGTTCCTTTGAATGAAAAAAGTCCTCAAAGGGAAATATTATGCCAATGAGAAGAAATAAAACAAAAATGACACAAGTACTCTGAAAGGCATCAAAATTGACAATTTCAAAAACTAGTTTTAGGGGAAGCTGGGATGGCTCAGCAGGTTAAGCACTCTCTTTGCAGACTCCAGGCCCAAGTCCTGGTCCCAGTCCTGACCCCAGCCCTTGCAAACCTATACACTGAACTGGGGTGTGGACCCAGTTTGGTTCTTGCCATGGTGAGCTTCCCATGTGGGGTGCAACCCAGGCTGCACAGCCCTTGCCCACCTGTGTGGAACAAAACCATGTAGAGGGGAAGCCGGGATGGCTCAGTGGGTTAAGCGCTCACTTTGCAGAGCAGGGAACCAAGGATCGAATCCCTGCCCGGCCCTTGCGGACCCATGTGCTGAACTGGGGAGTTCCCCCAGTTCAGTTATCTCTCTGTCTCTGTATCTCTCTCTCTCTCTCTGTCAAAAACAATAAAAATAAATAAATAAAAATTGTTAAA